>SCLE01276679.1:0-12696 GCA_004367955.1 Bathochordaeus stygius | reverse complement strand
TTCCTTATTGTATTACGGACATTTTGGTATAATTTTTATATGCCCTCGTACTACAAATTTTGGAGATAATTCGGATTACTTACTTGGCGTTTCCAAAATATCTTCGAAATTTGTATCCTTTTTTGTAATTCATTTAGTCTCAACATGTCACCCCTGTATGGGTGTTCCGTTCGTACTACGTACCAAAATCCTTAATTTTACTATTGCATAAAATTTTTTTTGTTTTACTAGCTATCTTGCCTTTGTCAGTATCATACTCGTACTGTTGATGTCAACACGTATGTTCTAACTGTTATTCAGATATCCATGACGCCACCAGCCGTTAACATAGCGTAGCCAAGCAAATATTTGATGAAGACCCCACCGAATGCATCCCTGGGTTAACATTGTCTAGACCCTTGATACCAAACTCTTTATCCTTCCCTCCTACAATTCCTTAACTTAACTAAGGCTGTTGTCATTCCAAACATCATTTGAGTTTAAATAAAATCCATAAAAAAAAACAGTATTTATGAAATTTTATTTTTAGGATGAGCAAAACAGTTTCTTTCATTCAACTGAAATTGATATATGGGAGCTGTGTTTAGTACCAAAATAAGTTATATAGTTGTTTATTAAAAAATATGAAATATTTTGTAGCATGTCATCATATACTCATGAACAAGATTTTTATAATGTAATGTTCAATCCATTATAACGGCTGTGCATTGCATTTTAATCAAAAACTTAGTTCTAGTGCTCTGTAACACATGTTGGTATTAATAAATATAGGCGTTATTATTCCCAAAACATTATTTTTTTAGGACTTTATGTTTACACGTGATGATGAATTTGTCACGTGGAAGAATATGTCAAAAAAAGTACATGCTTTTTCTTCAGACGGAATTTGTTACTGTGGTAACCCAAAATAGGTTGCATTTTGCAAGGTTTTTCGCAAAATTCAGACTTTTTGATATTTTATTGTTACCGAAAGGTGGTGCTGATGATTTAGTTTATATATAATTTTACTTGGAAACATGATATTACGTGATACGCTCAAAATGTTAAACGATATTTGCCCCATGTCCCCTGGCTTGAATGGGCTGTTACTCATTTGCACCCATTTTAGAAAACAAAAAAAAATTGGTGCAAAAGAGTAATTTACTCTTTTGCACCCATGGGTGCAAAATAGTAAAAACATGGGGGGGGGGGCAAATTTAATTCGTGTATTCTAAATAATTTACCAGGGTTCGACTTTTTGACTTTAACGAAAAATTGAGTCACCATGCGCTACATACGCCCAATTAAGTGCCAGGTCTCTCAAATTAAGTCTGCCGGGTCTCTCTCCACATCGCCCTCTCTATCACACATCCATAGGGATTGTGGAACATCTCGGCCCCTCAGCATTTTCAGAACCGTATTTTCAATTTCTTCCGTCTGTCACGAATTGTTCGATTTTTTTTCTTTAATTTTCTCATTCGGATCAGGCTAGATTGTCGGCTCGTGTCGTAGAATCACCATGAAGCCAGGTATAACATAGCTTAGTCATGGATTTATTTAATAAAAATAGTAGCTTCTATAATTTTTAGAATATTTTTAATAATTTATCTTACTTGAAAGGAGACTTAAAGTGAGAAATGATTCGCTAAAATTATTTTAAACATTTTTTGAAATTTATATAGGCAAGGACATAAGTATGTCAAATATGGGCACCTTATGGCTTTTCTACTTGTATCACGTGAGGCTGGATGCCGCCTCCATTTTTATAACTTCGTTTTATAACTTTCTTTTTCGGTACTAAAATATCAGCTAAATTAAAAATTAGCGAAAAAATGAGAGTTTTTTTGACAGTTTTTAAGAAAAAACAATAAAAATTGACTTTTTTTTTTTTTCCGAGTTTATGCCTCATTTATTGAAGACGGTATTAGTTACAGTGACAGGATGTTAAATATACACAAAAAAGCACAATTGTGAGAAAAAATGCAAAGTAATTTCGTGTAATAAATTAAGATCGTGTCGAACTGTAAAGGCATTGTCTACTTGCAGGGTTGGGTCGGTCTTGTATCCCAGCGAGCATCCAATAATTAAGTGTGGAAAAGTGAAACTAAAATAAAAGTAAAAAATAAAACTAAAAAGGGAGTTAAAAGGTGAACATGACAGTCGGCTACACATGAAGTGCACCGGAATATGTATTACCTATCTATACATCATTAAGATTATTGAATTTATAGGTTTTGATCGTTGTCCTCAGCCAGCCGGCTGAACCGCATTTGGAAATTTATGGACAGGTCGGACTGGTTTGTTTCTTGTTCGAATTCATTGTGAGCTCCGACTACTGCGAGCATATGCCAGATACGTATAATAATACGTGTTCTTTTGAGTCCCGAGGTTATTTTAATGGCCAGTAGGCTAGGTTCTGGAGCAAATTCTAAATTGGACACGAATCTTTCGTATTCATTGTTCCAGATAATAAAGTTTTTGATTAGTGTTTTGATTGTGCCGTAGTTAAACATGTCGTAACTGGTAACGTTGGAGTCCCACCACGGAATAAAATTGGAAGGGTCGATTACTAGTGACACTTCATCGGTGTTAACAGAGCGAATATCGCGTAGCATCCGATTGATTAAATTCATTCTACTTTCTAAACCAAGGTATATATCACCAATTAATTATTGTATTATGTAATGTTCAGGGGACAGTAGGTTGTGGTCAATGATGTGTTTGGTAGATTTTTCGTGTTCAGCTGAGTAAATGATATAGTTCTCCTCACTATATTTAAGTACAAGAATATTTACCTCAAAAATAAAGGTATCTTCAAATTTATATAAATGATGGGTTTTGGCAATGAAGCCGGTGCTAAGGATGTTAGTACATGTGTGTACATAATTTCTGCTGAACTGGTCTATTTGAACACTATATTTAATTAAGTAGCAGGTATTATAGATATTTGACTCTAATCGAAGTGCCAGCGATGCACGTATAGAATTGAGACGCTCAGTTATGATTGGATTCGATATTATGTGTACTGGATTTTTGAAGGCCGCATCTATTATTCTAAAAAAATCTCTGTTGCACAGAGAGTTATATTCCTTAAGAAAGTTGTGGTAACAGTTGTTCGCTTCACGGTAGCTTTCCAGGATTTCGCCAACATTTTTGTAAATAAGAAGGAGAGAATTCGGGCAGTAAACTTGACCGCAGTGTAAAAAAATATTTAGTCTCATTCTAAAGTAAGTCTTAAGTTAGATAATTATTGGAACAGACCTTTATAGGGTATGTGCGCATAATTGTATGATACATTAAACTTAGTTGGGTTTTGTGGGCAGCTTTTATGGAAACGAGGCGGTGAAGGTTAAGTAACACTAGTTGCTGTGTAGTTTGACTCGACATTTTCGATTACTAACTGGTTTTATCGATATCAGCGAAGTTTTTAATTAACTTTTTGAACATATTCGTGCAAATTTTCTCCAGGACGGCTTCTATTGAAGCCACTGAGTCGATAAATTTATTAATTGGTACCTCATTGTTAGGACTTTCTTGTTTGGAAGAAGCTGCAAGCAACCCAAAAGCAGTAGTAGCGGTTCGCTCGATCATTCTAACTGTGTACATAAGGTTTTTGAGCTTATTGGCCTTCGAGCACAAGTTATTGTCCGTGTTAAGAAGGGTGTCATGGATGGTGCTGGCGTCACGCGGGTACTCATTGAGGGCAAGCTGATCGAACGACGAAAGTAGTGTCATAGCGTGCAGTAGCTTTTTAAACTCTTTACTGAATTTTGAGTTAGTGATAAGCTTAAACTCACTTTCGTTGAAGAGGGAAGACTCGATGTCGGAATTGACGGATCTGTTAATAATTGTCGTGTCGTTATCAATAGTTATGATCGAAGCATTAAGTTCACATTGATTGGCTGTTGTGCTGTTGAGTGCTGGCTCGGAAAATGACTTGGTAATGCCGCAATTAATTTTGCATTTTTTGGAGCTGGAAGAAGTAGTCCTGTGATCTTCACGTCCCCGTTTTTTATTATTAGGCGTATTGAAGTCGATTAAATTTTTAAGGCAGCAGGCCGTAAGTAAAATATTGGGCTTTTCTGGTTGCATCGTGTCTTCAATCGATAATTGGCCTTCAAGTATATTGATAAGGTGGTTGTTGGCCTCCTGTGTGAGGCTTGTGATGTGATTGGGCCTGGCACTTCGTAAGTCTTCAGCGAAATAACTTTTGATATGACCTTTAAAATTCTGGTTACAGGCGTTTAGTAGACATTCTGTGCTGTATAGCTCCTTCATTCGAGCGTAGTAGCCCATTTTGGACACCAAGATGTTTGATAGGTTCGAGTCGCGAAAGTCCGGGCTGTCTTCCCATTTCTGTAGTTCTTCGTGCAAGAATTCGGGGTTGTAAGGTTGCGCATTTTGAATACATATTTTACGGATTGTAGCCAGCTTGAATTTTTCGGTTTCGAGCGTAATTGAGAGAGCATCTTCTTTAAATTTGAAAACGTCGTTATCCGGTCCGAAGGTAAGGCTCATGAGTCTGAGCAGCTCTTGATCGTGAAGATTCTGCAATTGAATGTTTTCGTCGTTGAATTCAATAGCGCCAATAAACTTCCGAGTTGCATATAATGAAATAATTTTAATCGGTAGGAGAAGCATGAGGTTAGGTAGACCCAGGATGTCAGACCATTGTTTGAATTCCGTTGTATCCACTTCGTTGAAACTGATGGAGCATGGTTCGCCATTGTTGGGCTTGCTGATGATAGCCAATAAGTTTCCGCTGCTTGTAGTGCAGTTAAGCGCGGAGTATTCTTAATTAATGACAATTTTAGGAACTGAATACCAATCTGTTACCGTATGCAGATGACCGAACAAGGGGTTAAGTTTATGGGTTGAGTTATGGGTTAAATTAAATTAACTTCCGGTGGGGCGGACGGCTGGGTTTGCCTTAGAATAGGCACGGGAAGATTGTAGAGTGGTTATTTATTACAGGCTACTAAATCGAGACTAGTTTCGAAACCAGTTAATTGCAGCTTTTTTACGAGGGGAAGCAAATTGTGCAGATTATTCTATCATGTCAGAACTAATTTTACATCAAAATTGTCATTCACTTAACTTAATTATGTGGTGAGATGGTTTATTTGCGAACGGGCGTGGAGTAGGCCGTACTGGGCGCTAACAGCGGCGTTATATGTTGAGGTTATTAATTGCAGCGTTATTAAAAAGCGGAAACCAATTTAAAGCAGCTTTTCGAAAAGCGGCCGAAAGTTATGAGCATTATTGCATCGGTACAAAAAATGAAATCCCGGTGGAATTTATTATTGCTAAACTTAATTATGTGTCGAGGTGATTTATTTACGACGGAGCGTAGAGTGGTACTTACTGGGTGCAAATAGCGGCGTAACTTGCTAGGATTATAGCTGGGGGCGAGTTTATATTTATGATTATTGGGTTAGGGGTTTGTAAGAAAGGGTTTGGTTTAGTTATAATGGGTAGGTCTAAGATAAGATTCGTATTTGGGGGTTAAATTGTCTCGTGCGTCATATGTCTAGACTGCAGTCTGTAAGAGTGTTGCCGTCAAATCCCCGAAAATAGGGAAGCCAACTTTTATGTCATGTGTACGATTTGATTTTGCCGAAGCCGTGATTATGTTTTAGGAAGGCCATCCGTTCACCCGTCTTAGCTGAGGGTGCCGTATTCGTGTGTTTTTATGATACATGGGACTGGTGTAGTCGTTGTGTCGAAATAGTGCTTCGACTGGATTTGAGCTTTTATTTTATTTTTAGATTATTACAGCGTTAGAGTTGGGAGCGATCGAGCAAGCCAGATACGGAACACAGAGAGAAGTTTAACCATTATACAGTAGGTGCGTTATAATTGGTTGAAAAAGATTTTTTGAGAATCCCTTATAAGGTTTTTAGGACTTTATTAATGTCGAAGCAGAGCTGCAGATGGAGCAGATGAAGCCTCCTAGAGTGTCGGTGGAAGGTTGGTTTTATTCGGATTGGAATTAAAAGGTATCTACGTATATCAGATTATGGGAAATTAGGGTTTTTAACGGCCTCAAACGTTGGTTTTTTGTTCTATGGGTCGGGCTATGTCGTTTTAGATAACCATTTGTGGGGCGAAATGGGGCTTGTTGTTGATAGTTAGGCTGACTACTTTCAGTTTGTGGATATTTGGGGCTAAGTCGACTTACAGTGATTAGGATATAGCCGTTTTTGCGCATAATGTGATAGTCTAAATTTACCGGAATGTTCTAATTTTTATACCCAGGGTGGGATTGCAATTAAATAATAATTTCTAGCTATGCTGTGGCGAATGGCGACTTATGCTTGCTGGCGAGGACGACGATCAGGTGTTAAGTGTCAGCTCCGGTAACTGTATTTGCAGTAATAATGCTATCTTGGAAACTAAAGGTAAGTTAGCCAATTAGACTATATTTAAGGTGATTTTTATAGCGTTATGGAAATGGTTGCGCCGAGTATGGGAAGACAAAGCAGATTTAGGTACTTCTACATTAGCACATTTCCTCTTGGTTCCTAGGGTTTGGTTTTTGAACATCATACCGATATTATCTTTTGCAGCAGTATTTTGCAAGCTTGCGATCTAGGGAATCTAGTTTATTAGCTATTTAATGTGATTAGGGGTTTTTGTAGGTAGTTTAAGTGTTAGTTTGGGAGGGCTGGGTTGGTACCTTTAATTTAAATCGTAAAATCATGCCGCATTTAGTGGGCCTCCTTGGTCGGTGTTGATTTTTAGGACTTCGCTTTGTAGGTTTATGGGATGGTTTTGCCAAGGGTCCCTTTGGCTACCGGAGTGGGTCGAGTTTATACACTGATAGTTTAGGGTTGGCTTAAAAACTGGTATCGGTACTCTAGAGTGAGGACATCGTTACCAATCACCCATTGAAGCTCCGGGGTTTTATTGATCTTTTGTGCTTGTTAAGATCTAAGCGATAAATTAGGGTGGGGTTCAAATTTTATGCTTTTTTGGTTGAATGGTTTTGCTGGGCAGCGGAGTATCTAAATACAGGTAATTGAAGTAGGGGGTTTTAGTTTATCCAGTTTGGTCGCGAATTTATCATTCATTTCTTACAGAGATGGGGGGTTTGTAACTTTCATTCAGGATATCTTCATAGAGCGCGAACTAAAATAGAACAGAATGGTTGCTTGATTGGTAGGTTATAGTTTATGAACTAATTTATGTATTTTAGTGACGCGCGTGTTAACAGGTTTATTGCACTTACTGGGGATTGGTTTGTTCGAGTGATCGAGAATAGTTAATATGGCAACTCTGACCGGTTAGTAGTCGTAAAAGCTATTTGGTTTGATTTATTTAAGTCTTATCAAGTTGGTATTGGTGCTGATGAAACAAGTTCAGGCTCCGGCAAATTGTCAATGCTCCTTATTATGGAAGTTCTAAGTAGGTTATGTTTAGTGTCTTGGTGTGTGCTTAACTATTTAAAGGTTTCTTGGTACTGTTGTTTCTCGTTTACCTGCTAATACGTTTGGTGCGGGCACGGCGATTGCCCTGCGTTAGCGCGCAATTAGCTACGTCTGATGATATGCTATATGTTATGGAAGGTACAAATTTTTCTGGTCAACTGAAAGCTAGAATGAGCACCGTGAGTTATCGTTATTTGCGCTACCCAGGATTAAAAGTTTGTTTAGAGGGTAGGGGTACAATGTTACCCCTAGCTGCGAGCGTAAGAGCGAGGCTTGTTTTCTAATTTTCTACTGTCCCTTTAGTGTATTGTTTAAATTGTGTAACTAAATTATCCGTTGACTGTAACGCGAACTAATTTTTTAATTTTGTTAAGAGTGTTAGGTTGGATTTTTCGGGCCCAAGGCTATATACGTTGCAGGAGGGGTTAGTTGCCATTGCTTGTAATAGGTAATTATTTTGGCATGAACTCGATCATGTCCTTTATGGTTTAATTGCCTTGATATAACCTTAAGTTTGGTAAACGCACGGGCAGTTATTTTGATGGCTTTGGTTTGGATACTCCCGATGATGGACGTATTTATGACGGTTGTACAATTGGCCTGTATGCGGCGCGTAAAAGAAAAGCGGGGTTCAAGTGGTGAAGGGTTCCGTGTAGGGTAAGTATTTATTATTAGAATCACCTGTGATTTAACAGGTGGCCTAATTTCAACTGCCTTTCCATTAAGAGCTCATTAACGAAGTGGGGTTCCTAAAGTTATTTATTACGGCGACGATTAGCAACATTATTACGGTTAACTGAAGAACTTATGTAATCAGTGGTAAGTTGACTTTTTTATAAAATCTAGCTTGGTTATAGTGACGGTATAGGACTGAATGGGACCTGTATTGGGACCTGGATAGGGCTCAGAACCCTGTGATTTTACAGGTGGCCTGATTACTGCTAATTTTTAATTTAGAGCTCATTTACGAAGTGGGGTTCCTAGAGTTATTTGCTACGGCGACGATTAGCAAAATTATTGCGGTTGAGTGAGGAACTTATGGAATCAGTGGTAAGTTGACTATTTTTATAAAATCTAGCTGGGTTCTAGTGACGGTATAGGGCTCAATGGGACCTGGATTAGATTTTGGAAATAATCTTGTTTTACTAGATGGTTCGATAGGGTTTATCGAGCTCGCGGCTGCGTTTGTTGACGCAGGGAATCTTAATCGATTCAGAACAGGGAGGTTGTTATTTTGGCGTGACCGCAGTACAAGTCTTTGGTATTTTAGATAACTTAACTATTCATTTAAGTTTGGTAAGCTAACGGATTGTTATGGTGGTGGAAATATTCCGTATGCTTGTACGATTGGCCTGTATGCTGTGTATAAAGGTGGAGTCGGGGTACTACTGATGACGGGTTTTTCGCACGGTAAATTCTTTGTTTTACAAACCAATATTTTTGTGTTGGTTCGATTTTTAATAATTTCCAATTTTGAGCTGTCTTGTTTTGGTGGGTCCCTGGATTATTTGCGAAGGTATCGATTATCATAATTACCCGCGGGATCATTGGTAAGTTGCATATTGTTAAACTTATTTATTAGGTTCATGGCGTAGTATAGGGTCCTTATAGTTACTGGCGATTTTTAGAGGAATAATTATGATTACGTAAAAATGTTCGGCTGGGTTTTTGGGCGCAGTATAGGGTCCCCTTAGTTATTGGCGAATTCGAGCAGACTAATTATTAGTAAGTAAAAACGTTCGGCTGATTTTAGGGGCCGCATGGATTCTTAGCCCATGTTTAAGAGGGGAGCTGTATATCGAGGAATGGATTCAGTCCACGTCCTTTTTAGATTTCGGTGCATTGACTTTATCTTAAGTTTGACGATCAAGAGGACTGCTACTACGATTTGCTGGTTTATGGACTTGAATGCCTTTGGCGACGAGGCTATTACGAGGTTGTCTGGTTGGATTATTTTTGGGTGCTCATGTTCGGCGCTGATCCGCCGCAACAGATTCGTGATTAGATTATATGTTGGTTTAGGATTCAACGGTGAGCTTATAGTTTTAAGGGTTAATTTTGAAATAATCTGGTCACATTAGTAAAGTTACTAGATGGTTTGCAAACCCATATTACATAGTATACCGTGACGACTTATAGTTATACCGGCGGGTGAGAGTGGTTGCGCTTTGCTTATTAAATTTTTACAGGTGTGTTGTTTACGATTTTTGGCTAATCGTCGAATGGTTGTGGTATCGAATTCCTGCAGTTGGGAGAGCTGCATAAAGATAAGTAGCTATATCACTAGATAAATTGACCTAGAAATTTAGTTTTATTTTATAGTTATTTTGAGATCTGGATTCAGTTGTTGGCACCCGTCTACGTATCTGTTGGTTACACTACTTGTCAGCGAGATGGAATTTCCGTAAAAAGACCTTAGGCGCTGCGGCACGTGGTGCTTATTATTTTTTGGGGTAATGGCCGCCATATATATTTGAATACATTTGCCCCGCTCCAATAATTGATGGGGCATCGAGTTGACTCTTGAACTATAATATATATTATATTTAAGGAGCTCAAACTTTATTGGAGGGCCTCCTTATTGTGAAAGGTAATGAGGATCAGGGGGAGACTGCATTTAAAGCTAAATGTGATTAGGGGGGTAGCTGGTCACCTTAAATCCCCAATTTAAGGTGATTTCCTACATGTTAACCGAATGAGATTGCTCGCTTTAAGTGCAGTCGCCTTGGTTGTTCAAATTATATGGTAGCGCAGACAATAATAAGTGCTCTGTTGGGCGCTGAGGCAGAGCTATAGGTCAACCCACAACCCCGCTTTGACTATTGATGAGGCATCGTGCTATTACTGTATATGTTTCAATAGAGAGATATGTGCGGTAATCAGACTTAGTTCGAGGGTCCTTTTGTACTCATCTTACAAAGGGGATTAGGGGATAATAGTGACTGCGAATATCATGCTAGAAACCCAACTGCATTATCCTCAATTTGCACGTTGGTTTTCGCTTGGGATCATTATATTTGCCGTTATTATTTAGTGATGGGTTGGCCTGGCTCGCAGGCGAAAGTCTGGTATAGGTGGTTTAAAACCATCTGGGAGGCATTTTTGGACGATGTGTGAAGCGACTGGGGTTCGAGCTTGTTTAAAAGGATTTTGATTCAGGAATCGTTTAGTTACTAGGTAATAAAATTAGCACTTGTATAGTACTTTTCGTCAACTGTTTTGTTTTATAGTTTGTTGATTTGCCAGCTATGGTCGCGAAGTATCAATGGTTGTGGTTGTTTCTGCCCTTATTCAACCAGGTTAATGGAGCTAAATTGTATCGTCATGCAAAATGAGGGTTTGAGTGTTACATAGCCATGTAAAAATAGGGATTATCCTTACTGTAAGGTAATAGTTGTAGTGGGGGTTCAGGCTTTTAGTAGCGACCAGTTACTCTAATTCAGGCTTTTCGTATTATAGTAATTTTGGCTTTTTGTTATCATTTTGAGTGTAGTCCTGTTTTTTATATGTGTGCTTCTGATAAAAGCTTAAGTCACCTTTGTAAAATGTGAGATCTTTTAACTAAGCTAGCAGTACTAGCTATATATCTAGTTGTGGATGACACCCTATAATAATGTATAAGGTCCTAACTGAAAGTGACCCTTTCTGGGACAGCTAACTTGTGCGCATTTTTGTGCGTAGGTGGAGGGCAAACCTAACTTAGCTTAAATTGAAGTGCGATTTCAGTAGTTCGAGTAGGTTTATTCACTTTAGGTGATTTTTGATCTAAGAAAATTTGATAACGATTTAGGTGGGGTTAATTAGGTATAGGTTTGCTGATTTTTGGCCTACAGGACTGGAGCGTCTTCGATGAGATTGGGCGAGGGTCCTGCTCATAGCAAAGTTGGACCTGACTGCTATTTTGCTGGGTACTAGCTAAAAACTAGTCACGAATATTTGGCGTGATGGACGGTTACACTACTTAGATTTAGCGTATTTGGGCTAGCTTCTTTTTATTGCGTAGGTTTTTTGGCTTTTGCGATTATTTATACATTATGTTTTAATAGTAAAAGGGTGGCTTATTTTTCATAGGTTGTTTTGGTTTTTGCGATTATTTATACTTTTTGTTTTAATAGTAAACGGGTGATAATAGGGCCTTAAGTTATATTTGAAATTTTTAGCGAATATGTTTATTGCTAAGATATAATTACTGGAGTGTGAGGCCATGATGTACGACCGCTACAATTATTCTTTGGTGTTAATTATTTTTGGCTCCAGGTTTAAGTCATCTAATATTTTCGAAATTGCGTGTCGCAGGCCTTTGGTTGGTGGATTGCTCGTGCCATTTGTGCAAGAGGCTTGGAGTTTGTCGCTCATACGTGAAATACAAAAACTGGTAAGCACTTTATTACATTAGAGCGTTGGTTGGTTGCTCTCTGATGGGGGGGATTACCCTTTCGCATATTTTGCCAATTATTATTGATAATTCCGAAATTTTTGCTGCTCCGTAAAAACTTCTAATAAACGTAATGGGGGTGGCTTTAATTTCGTTTAGGGGGACGTCGCTAAGTTTGATTTTGACCTTACTATTGGAATTATTTCTGGCGCACCTGCTGCAGTCAGACTTACCCGCTCTATGTGGGCATCTAGTATTATAAAACACACGAACTCGTTTGTTGAAGTCCGTGTTAAGTATCTGCCTTCGTATAGTGTAGGGTAGGTTATTAAAACCTTGGATGCCATTGTATGGGAATAGATTTTTGTTGATCGGCTTACTCCTGGGAATACGGATTATGGGGGAGTCCAGGCAGTATTTAGGGTTAGCGTTATTTTGGGTGAATTTTCTTTGGCAGTTTTTGTAGGTTAGGCAGTTAGTGATAGCATCTCTAATTGTGATGGGCTCATTATTCGTGATTATTTTATTCATAAATAGAAGAATAGTTCTTTCGTGTAAGTTTTTTGGATCAAGCCAATTTACCGCATTAAATATATTATCGTAAGATATTGCATTTTGCGGGTCAGCGTTATTAATACCAAAAATATCTGTAATAATTTGGGTAATTTGTTTAGCGATTTTGTTGTAAGTTTGGTTATCGAAAATGGGAAGTATTTCAAGGCCATAGTTCAGGTTCCCATATATAATGGCTCTGG
The DNA here is from genome assembly GCA_004367955.1 of Bathochordaeus stygius. Lineage (NCBI taxonomy): Eukaryota > Metazoa > Chordata > Appendicularia > Copelata > Oikopleuridae > Bathochordaeus > Bathochordaeus stygius. The sequence goes on along the minus strand of SCLE01276679.1, from coordinate 157 downwards.
CGTATTTAATAAGATCCTTGTGGTCGCCTGCATACTTGATATTGTTGATTTTTGCACGGTGTTCATAAATCCGATTTTTAGGTTACCTCCTTATTCGCAGAAACTGCTTACCTCTATTCGCAGAAAAAATAATGTAGTCACAATTCGCAGAAACTGC
>SCLE01275584.1:0-12709 GCA_004367955.1 Bathochordaeus stygius | reverse complement strand
ACCTCTGTAAGCCTGAATACCCCTCTAAGCCGATTTTTTCAGACCCCCCAAAATCGGCTTACAGAGGTACCCCCCTGTACGCCATAACGCGATCGACAATATTATGTATAACCATGAAGTGTCCTTGCAAGAGCTATCACCTAATCGCCACGTTGCAACAAATACACTCTCACAAATGATATTAATAATTTGTCACCATCTAGAAATAGCGATGAAGTGAACAAATTGAATGAGGCGGTTGTAGTGAAGGAAAATAATAATGTGGGTAGTTCGTCTCCACCTGAAATTAGACCTGTAACTGCTAGGTTACTCTTGACTGATACAATCGCTAGTAGTCCAAATATTAATCAAAATTCCACACTAAATATCTCTCCCACAAATAGTACAAACAATTTGTTACCATCTAGAAATAGCAATGAAGTAAAATTGACCAAAACGCATTCAGTCAATCAAGATCATAACCTTAATGTTTCCCCACCGCCATGTACCGCCTCAATTAATATGGCAGTTCCATTCACGAGGAGGCCTAATATTAATGGAAATCTAATAGATGATGTGCAAAGTCAACTTTGCCCCAACCATGACAGGGATTTTATTCTCGAGCAGAAGGATGAGCAGTACACAAAGAATGCTGATTTTACGGGTCATTTAAATGTGAAATGCAAACCACCTGCAAATAGGGATATTAAATTCGATAAAATTAAAATAATTTCTACAAACTTAAACTGTCCCATATCGCAACTGCCGAAGTTGTTTGACTCTTTTGGGGGCGCTCATATAGTGTGTGTAGAAGAGCTCGATTGTAATCCGGTGGTATTCCAAAAGCGGTTATCTTTTCCGAAAAATTTTACGGCAATATTCCATGACCCAGTCACAGTCCACAACACACCAAAAGTGTTTGCCGCGATACTCATCAGAAACGATATGGGATTCCAAGTCAAAGTAAAATATACTAGGGCGCCCTTTGTGAGTGTGGCTATTTATATGGGGGATACATGTAATAAACCGGTCTGGCTGAACGTCTCTACGTTTTATAGGATGCATTTCGACTCAGTCAAAACCAGGGCACTGGGAATATTTGACCGCACCCTATTCCTTAACTACTTTGTTAAAAATTTTCAAAAAATAATAGCAATTCAGTCGAATGTTTTGAGCGTGTTATGTGGAGACCTCAACTGCGATTATAAAAAACCCCGCCAGCAGGACTGCAAGCAGTTTTCCACGTTCTTTAAGCTCTGCACTAAAAACTATACAGACCATAAATTTAGTTTTACTAACCGTCCAAATAAAAGGTGTGGAAAAAATTCAAATGCAAAAAATTCTAACATAGACGTCTTCCTACTGAATGATCTTTTCTCAGCACAGGGCAAACCGAATTATACGGATGAATTTTCAGAGGTGGCTCAAGCTATTCCACTAGCTTGCAAAAAAGTTAAAAAGGAAATTAATTTTTCAATTAAACTCCATGAAGGTCATGTATTTGTAGGCAGCGATGGACACTCAATATTTGAAACAGACATCCATATCTCAAATATAGTAAAGGGAAATCTTATAACAGCTCTAATTCAGAAAACAGCGGAGCCGGCTGCCATTCATGATGTTGGGCTGCATACTCTCAAAATTCACAAAAACAAACTGGATTCTTTACTTCAAGAAGCGAAATTATTACTGTCAGCTGCAAAAGACCCCAATTGGATACCGCCGTACACCACGGTGCCTTTTTCAAAATTCCTGGTCAATATAATGGAGAGCGCAATGCTCGAGCTTATGCCGAGGGAGATTATTATATTTAATAAACTAATACCAGCAACTAAACAGTCATTCAGAGCAAAGAGCATTTATAATCAAATCTTGGAAATCGAAAACTTCTCAAGTCTTAACATATTCAGAGCTGATATTCCCACTATGTCTGACCCAAGAACCACGATCGAGAACTTGAAAAAAGAACTCAAAGCACAAATCCAAATGGATAGAAGATCCAATATAAGTAAGTGTATCAATGTGGTTGCTCCATCAGGCAATGATATTTTTAAAATTCATCGCCTATTTAACAAAGGGGACAAAGAAACTTTTGGATTGAGACCCAAATTCTCTGCGGAGGAACATAAATTGCAGTTTATAAAACTACAAAACAAAACCTCAAAAAACTGCGACACAAATTTTGCTGCTCCCATATGGCCTGAAATGGACAAAAAGATGTCAGCCAGCAAGATGATCCTTGCGGACGTTGGAACTGACAAGTCAAATTCTTTCAAACATATCTTAAATAGTATGAAAAACACCACGAAAGGACTTGACTCGTCAATTAACAAAAATATCATTGGAGCCTGGCCGTCCGAGCTAATCTATTTTCTTATTGAAATGTTCAAAATTGACATTGGTTTAGGCCTGTACCCAGAACATGACAAAATGAACAAATTAGTAGCAATCCCTAAATTGAATGCTAAAGACCAAAAATCAATTTCTGCAAATAGGATGCTAAGCGTTCCCAGCTTTTCAGCTGGGCGGGATAAGTGGTTTGCAGCGAGCCTACGTAATCATTTCGAGCTAAATAAGCTGTTCCCAGACACCCAACATGGCTTCCGCAAGGATCACAGCTGCAACACAGCTATTGCGGAGGTACTACTAAATAGCTCCAAATGTCCCCCCGGCTGGGTTGTTATTCTTATAACAATTGACTGTGCCAATGCTTTTGGCACAGTACCCCATTATCTAATAAACATCAGGTTGGAAAAAATATTAGAACCTGAACTTGCCCGTTTCATAAAAACATGGTTGTGTAACAGAAAGGGGACGGTCTTTGAAAACGGAAAATACAGTACAATATTTGACCTTATAGATTTTGGGGTTCCTCAAGGTGGTGCACCCTCGCCAGTCATTTTTTCGGTTATGTTAGGGGACCTATGTAGGCTAATAAGTGCACATGATAAACATACTGATATAACAATTTTTGCAGACGATATCATCGGCGTGGTCTGCCGCCAATCCCTCGACGAAGCCAAAGATGCCGCTCAAGAACTTATCAAAAAAGTCAGCGAATGGACTCAATCGAGAGGTATTCATGTATCGTTTGAAAAAACGATGTTTACAGTCCTCGGTAAGCCTAACTGTAATAACCTTATAGTTGACGGTAACATAATTAAATGCGAATCCACACTAAAGTACTTAGGCATCAGATTTAACTACAATTTGGAGTTCTATAATCAAATAAGTCACATAAAATTCGCGCTTATTCAAATTAGGGCAGTAGTTAACAACATTAAATATAAGGGGGGTGGATTTGACCTACTAAAACTAAGTAGAAGCCTTATTTATGGAGTTTTAAATTACGGATTGAATGTAATGCCGCAATTTAAACCTGAAACATACAACAAAATCGCTTTCCACATCATAAACATTGCATGCGATATATTAGACGTAAGATATGTGAACAGCATTCGCATATCCTATGCTAGAGCATTCAAAGTATTGGGTTGGTCAGACCCCTTTAACCTGCATAAAATGAATGCCCTTGTCTTTATTGGCAAAATAACACATCTGCGTAAACCCGTTAATGTTTATAGCAATCTTATCAAAATGTTTTATAAAAATGATATGAGCTGTAAATGGATAAAGGACAACTCAATATGCAATGGTGGATTCCCGATATTCTCGGCAAAACCAACAAACAAAGCGTGTAGCAATCAATTCCCCTACTCTGCTAGCAAATGGTTTAACGACCTTCCGGTATTCATTAAACGCTTTCTAGGAACCAAAACTTTTAAGGATCTAGTAATCGCCCATTTTAAAAATATATGCCCTCACAGGGCGGGCAAAACCAATTGCGGCTTTTGCAAAACAGAACAGGGTATTATGCGAAAAGTTGTTGACACTAAAATACAATTTGAAACTAATGGCTTTTCTATTTTTCCGCACCTTTCACGTAACGGTGCAGGAAAAATGTCATTTTATAAATATAGCAAGATTCAGGATAACATACTTAGCAGGGTCCGAAACGCAGATCCAGAATAAGGCGAAGTTGTAGTAGGTAGCATAAATTGTCGTCCACCAGGTAAATTGAGGCCACAATTCCTCATTACTAATCCTCAAAATCATCGTGGAAAACAAAACATGAATCGCCATATTACAAAACCTCTCCGGTGAGGTGACTGTAAACCCAAAATATGGGGGAGCCACAAACTCTAAATATGGTGGAATGACAGGACCTATCTATATTAATAAAAAACTTTCTTCACAAAACTCTTGTCGTGTACTATTTACATTAAAAAACGATTTTCTGAAAACTTTTATCTAAAAAGCGAACCAGACAACATAATTTCGTTCAGGTGGAACTTTTGAATCCCCTTGTAAAATTGCGAGGGGTCTATTATCAAAATTCACTGCCTATAAAATAAACAACTCAACAATCATAAGATAGTCACGTGTTCAATTCGTATACAATCCTGGTGACCTAGAAATGACTAACTAATGGTAAATTACTAGACAGCTGGTCGTCCTATTACTAAAGCAAGACGCTCTAGATTTATCCGGAAACCAAGGAAAACTTAAATCAAACGAAACTCAAATTGCATAACATCAAGAAGTATTTATTAGAGAAAGACTTAGAGAATACGTGCCCTGTGATGAAACCCAACAACAAAAAGGTAATATACATTTTAACCATCGACATATTTTATAAAATAAGGCATATTGGGGAAAGATATAATTTTTTCTGGTTGCCAATAGTGCGTTGCCAATAGTGCGTTTATCCAATCTCCAAATCTTTTAACGCAGACCGGCCGCTAACTAGCCTAGTTGATATATGTACACGGTAAGCCGTCAAATCACTTTCTGGAATTGTGATTATTTCATAGATCCAGTGGATCTGACGAGCACCTAACTGAAATGCCATATAAATATACTCTAATGGCCACGCGCTGACAAATATACTGTTCCTTATTTCAAAAATGGGTCAATCATTTGGACCGTTGTAATTAAAAAACGTTAAAAATATTTAAAAATTCTTAAAATATTCTAAATATACTGAAATGAGTGGTCTAGCATCGTATGGCTTCATAGCTGAAATCTTTATAAGTTAAGTAATATAACAACCCTATGGGCCCTTATTTTTTCGTAATGCAAATGTGTATTCTATACTTTTGATGCAATTTTGTCCGTGTACTAGCCAATCTACACTCTCGCGCCTTACCGTTGAACCACGCGCTGGCAGTATGATTAGCTACCCAGCATATCTGATGAGCACTTTTGAGAAAACCGGTCATAAATACGCCAAATACCGATCAAGCAGGTATAGAGCTCTATAACTCAAAAGATACGCTGACCTTAGAGTCCCTCTTTTTATATACTTATTTTTTTCTAAATTTATTTTAAAACTCAGGTTAAACTTTTAAAATCCAAAAAACAAATATGAGCGGTCTGACATTCGGTTGCGGTATAATGTTATGGCCGGGAGAACCCTGGGGGCCTCTGGTTATCTGGCATTATATAGCTGGATGAATTTTATAATGCTCATATACATTACGTCTAGCGAGCCTGAATATCTGACGACCGCTTCTTGTAAGCCTAGGAGCAAATTTAAGGAAAACCGGTCACAAATACGCTAAATACCAATCAAGCATGCATATCGCTGTATAACTCAAAAGACATGCTGACCTCAGGGTCCCTCTCTCTTATCCTTATTTCTCTAATTTTATTTGAAACCCCATCTTGAACATTTAAAATCCAAAAACCAAGTTGGGCGGTCTGGCATTCGGCCGCGGTATAACTTTATAGCTATGAGAACCCTGGGGGCCCGTGGTTATCTGTTTTATATGGCTTGAGGAATTTTATAATGCTCATATGCATTGCGGCTAGCGAGCCTTAATTTCTGACGACCGCTTCTTGGAAGCCTACGAGCACATTTGAGGAAAACCTGTCATAAATACGCCAAATACGAATTAAGCAAGCATATCGCTTTATAACTCAAAATATATGATGACCTTAGGGTCCCTCTTTCTTATCCTTATTTTTCTTAGTTTTTTGAAAACTCGTCTTGAACATTTAAAATACAAAATTGGCAGTCTAGCATTCTGTCGCGGTACAATCTGAATTTCATAATACTCGTAATACATATGAGCATTTACGTGTAGCGAGCATTTGCGTCTAATGAGCATTTACGTCTAGCGAGCCAGGTTATCTGATGACCGCTTTTTGAAAAAGCCGTACAAAAATACGTTAAATGCCTGTCCATCAGGTACATCGCATTATAACTCAAAAGAAAAGTCGACCCTAGGGACCCTCTTTTTTATTGAGAACACATCTTAAACTCATAATACAATAAAAAGAGCAGTTCGTCGTCCTATGCAGGTACCGTTGTAGAGCTGGGGTGACCATAGTGGCCCTTGGTTAGTTATTAATGAATCGTATAGCTGTGAAGTTGATTTTATATTTTTTGAGGTGGTTTATAATTCTTTGAGTAATCTCGAAGGCATATATACCCATAACACAAATGGTTTCACATTTGGTTATAAACTCTTATTAAAAATATACTCACAAACCAGCAGGGGGATTTTTTGATAGTCGTATATTTCTAACTTTGCATATACTTGAAATACGACTAAAAATCCATAAAATAAATAATTTCAGAGCGCTAATATCCCGAATCCAAGAAAACATGGAGCACCCTGGGGACCCTTTTTTCATTTTTTATTTATTTTTTTATTTTTTATTTTGTATTTTTTGAAAACTCATCGTAAAACTCTTATAATACAATAAAAGGAGCGGTTCGGCGTCCTATACCTGTGCGGCTGAGGAGCTGCGTTTACCCTAGTGGCCCTGGGTTAACTATTTTATGTTCTAAAGAATCATATATATATAAATCAGGTTTATATCATAAGTGGTTTATTTTTGAATAAGCTCGAAAGTATTCATGTCCTAAACACAAACTTGTTCACATATGGTGACAAACTGATATAAAAATTACTCAAAAACCAGCATATGGTTTTTGGATAATTGCATAAATCTAACTTTGCACATAATCATAAACTGACTTAAAAATCTATTAAAAGGAATAATTTCAGAGCGCTAATATCCCGCATCCAAGAATACATGGAGCACGTCCGGTCTCAATGCTAAGAAATTGTGAAGTCTTCGCCATTCAGGGTGAGGATATCTCTCTCAGCAGGTCAATTATTGATCTCACAATCTCAATGGTCAAAATACAGGGAGCAACGGCATACAGTGACTTATTCAAAGATGAAGTGTATGATGCAGTTAGAACTGTTCACGGACTAAAACACCTATTGAACTACAAATTCAAAATTCACAAGGGCTCTAATGAGATGGTAATTTATCCTGAAATAGAAACACGGCAAAATCTGCAAAAACTCCAAGAAAGGGATGGCTACAATGGTGACATTGAAGATAATGCTGAAAACTACTGCGTGTGCAAAAAGTGCCACAAATGTTATGCTAGTGGTCAGATGACTGACTCTGAAATTGACAGATTTCTAATAAAGATTGACAAACCAGCCCCCATGCGTGTTAAAAAGAGTCGATTCCAATTTGCCAGAAAATACATCAATAACGCAAGAGGCGGTGCAATCATAATTCGGAATTATGATGAACAAACCGTAATGGGATTCAAATTCCAATCAGCGCTCGCCGAATGCACTCTGGCGCTAAAGGTACAATATCGCTAAATATATCGCTAGATAATTGAATTACAATATTATTATAATTTTTGCTAATCGTTATAATTAAGAGTTGTTCATACTCCCCATGCTTTGGAATCCAAAACATTGTAAGCCTCATCAATTTGGTAGGAGCGGGAAACATATTGCACAACTCGCGTAACATTGTGAATTTTTGCAATTCAATAGAAAGGTGCCTATGTCAGCTTATAACCAATATGGCTGATGTATACGCTGAAGAGAGTATCAAAAGAGCGGACCAAGTCACTAATTCAGCGTACAGTGAGAGTGCTGATTATCTGAGATTCACACTCAACGCAGCCTTCCCTGATCTACGCAGGATTAAACCACTCACAATTATAAAGGTACGTTAATATATAAACAATAATATTAAATCAGAGGATCACTTAGCAAACCAAAATTACGTTAGCCCCCTCCAAACATACTATTTTTTCAACTGGAAAAAAATTAAATTGTCCTTCCCAGAGCATCAGTTAACAGATACAGGGGTAGGCCTGTTAGTAAAAGGCCCCTACTCTTAAAAATCCCTTTCTAGAGTAACTTGAAAACAATAATAGAAATTCATTATTATTACTCATTGAAAACAATAATAGAAATTCGTAGCCTGAATTTCTCGGTTGTTGATATATGTTGCCAGTTATAAATAATACTCACATATGTTAATGCTGCTTCGGTTGGATACCGTTTTGGGCCAGTTGGGGGGGGGGCCTCGGTTCGGGAAACCCACTCTTTTCGTTCTCCGAATCTGCGTGAAAACAACAATATTTGGGTAAATCAACCCGCTCATCAAATTAAAAACGATTGCCAATTAAGACAATATAAATAAATAAATATATTTTTTACTTTAAGCGATACGCTGACCCACAAGTTAACAGTATTGAATGGGAGGATTGCAAAGGCAACGATTGGATCTCCTGCCATATTAGATTCAACCTACTCGTAGCGTATTACAGTTGTGCATACGACCAATACCTCTCTGATGATATTCTAAAGGTACAGTCACAGCAAAAATGTATAAATTAATTTCTGTCCAAGGTTTCATCGCGCAGATGTACCATCAGCTCTTTCAACCAGGCTGTCAAGGAACTCAAGCCGTCTGACCACAATGTTTCCGGCACGCATTTGAGACTTAAATTAAAGAAAGAGCCAGTACCTACCGCTGATATTAATGTGGCAAACAAATATGATGTCAACAAACTGCTAAGATTCAACAGACGATACTCTAAATCTTGCCCAATCTACTACAAAATACGATACAACAACCGAAAATAATGACAACTTTGCAAGGTTAAATAACAAAATCAGGATACGGTTATTTATGTGATACCAAAAAACTTTTTGTTTCTGTTAAATTGAGAATACCAACACTACTGTTAACAAAATTTACTTGCAAGCGTAAGTTTATTCCATGCTATAAACCATAAATATTAAACCGTAAAAAGATCTCTTCAATAAGCAGGTTGAATGTGGAAATGGCCCCATGTCCAAATACAAAAGGCTAAGCAAACTCCATAGAAAACAATGCTACAGTTATTTTTTCAATACACACTTCACTTAAACTGCTGATGTAAAGCTTGTCTCAGCTTAACCTAGTAAAATAAAAATTAAGTTAGACAACATGGTCTTGACTTTCTGTGTTGAATTTTGACATGGGTATTTTTTGAAACTTTTACGTCTTTAATAAACATCTGGATAGCAGTCATGTTCACCAGTTGTCGGAGTTTGAACGCTGAGTTTGAGCCTCGACGCTTGGTGCGGTTTTTGTGGGCCAAATGTATGGGTCATTCTAATAGGTATTAGCCAATTTTCTCTACTTAAACCCAGTTGAACTAATACGCTGAAACCCAATACACGTATAGCAAACGACCAGAAATGTCGCAAATACGGTAAGGCATTGTAATTATGTTACCAGCCGATAACACCCAAGGTGTGCTACGGTAAATGCCGAGTGTAATCGTAACAGCGGCAAACACGCCCCGTCTAAACTATCCAATTAAGCCATTGGTGAGGGTGACAGAGCTCCCATGTACAAATCATTTGAAGTGGATTGTAATGATACAACAAGCTCGACGGTATTCTCTAACTACCCGGAATGGAGGAGCAAGCACCACGACATGGTTAACCTTTTAAACTTGGCCCCCGATGATATTTTTGAGCTCTTCGTACAAAATGGGAACAACATTATTATTAAAAAAGTTAAAGTGATTCACTCTTCAACCAAGAAAAGGAAAATTTCGCAAGGTAGGGAATTGATCATCAAAAAGTGCTATTTTAGAGTCTAATGTGCACCAGGTTTGCCCCCAAACTTAAAACGTGGGATGTAAAACAATTCAAAATTATATAAATATTTGAAGGGTACAACAATACGCAGGGGTGTGGCATGTGTGGAACCACAGCTGAAGAATGCGGTCCATTGTCCAATATTCCAATTCTTTTAAAACAATCTACGACCAGTTGTCAAACTGATCAGGATAATGCCACACCAAGTTCATCCACCAAGCTAGATGACAGCATTGATTTATGTGAAAGTGACTACACCATATCGGCGATGGACGAATATGTTGAAATATATTCCGATATGCTGGTTATGAATTCCAAATATGATATTACGCAGGATGACGTTGAATCCATGGAAGCTCTATACTTCAAACTATTCCGTCAGAACATCTCGGGTGTTTACTTCCAGAAATTAATGGATAGCAGCTCATGCCCTAATTCAATTCCCGATGATGTTATCAATGAGGTATCATCCAAAATAAAGGAGATCGATGACTTTGCGCGACTAATTGACCCAATTTTTAAACTTAGTCACTCCAGAACGCCTAATATTATTCGAGCAGCGGTACTGGTTAAAGACATGAGGCAGTTATTATGGGTATTCATGAAAAGGGCCCGAATGTTATGCAGTGGCGCTGTTTCTGATATGGAGGAGATTGCTGCAAATATTTAGATATAATACTGAACACTCACTATAGCTATTTTAAACGCACCACGCTCTCTATTCTCGCTCAGAGCGCGTTCCGCTCAGAACTTCATTAAATAAATAACACTTACAGTTAAATACTCAATCGGTAATGCTTGCAATATGTTATCGTATTTTATTATCCTCCAAAAATAACATGAAATGGTTATTAACATTGAGTTTCAGGCACCCCCAGTTATCCCTAAACCTGAGTAATAAGGGCTTACCCGTCAGGCATAATAATTTAGAATGAACGTATCAAATGAAGTTGCAAGGCTGATAAGTCTTATTGATAAAGTACCCCCATCGGTCGAACCGTGTAACTTCGTTGAATGGTGGAATGAAAACTCTGGTGAATCTTTCTATTATAATAGGGAGATCAAAGTTATGGCCAGTAACTTCACATCATGGAATAGACGGGTTGAAAAAATGAATGCAAAAAGTGGTAAATCAGAAAAGTTTTTAGTTGAATTAGATAAAGTGAACAAGTTAAAAATCGTAATTACAACAAAGTTCCAAGAAATAATCAAAAGGCAGGCTGAATATCAAGATGGAGAAACGTTCGGCATTCCGGAAAATATCGTCTCATTCACTGACCCAATTGTGTCTGACAACTGTGAACCGGAGTCGATGTCAGGGCTTGATAAGGGCTTCAAAAATATATCACTGGAACTCCAAAATAATAAACCGTAATTAATAATAAAGTTGCACCCTCTATCTTATAAAAATCTTGTCTCATATTAATTGGTGTTAATACAAGCTGGCAGCATTTATTTTTTCACCACTTTCAAAAATTGCACTCTGGCAACTTTAAATGAGTATCCGCTGGCAGTCTGGTGAAGCGTCTAGTTTTGCCCTAGATGAATCTCTATAAACCATATAACATTGTAGATAATGTTTACTTCAACAAGTAGTGTAATCGAAGTACTACGCCCAGTGCTGCCCCCTATGGCGGGCAAATAAATTTTCAGTGTTCAGTACTGTTAAGCAACAAACACCCATATCGCTGTAAACGAAAGGCGTTATAGGGGCTCAGCCAGTAGCGGACGGGTCTTAATACAATGTTGTGGTCAATTACTGCTGATGACTGCTGCTGGTGGCTGCTGATGGAAAGAATCGACGCATGGACGAAGAAGAAGCTAATTACGACTACAAATGCGATTGGAAAATAGCTTAATAATTATATGCCAACTACCCAAGAAAGAAGATTGATATCGGCGCCGAACTGAAAACCAATGCTCAAACGCAGTGCAATTTATCCAGCTTGTCGCCTGAAAATAACTAAAGGTGGTGTCTGACTGAGTCGAACTTACTCTAGTGGCTATTAACAAGCCACTAACACTATTGTACCAGTTAAATAGGCACATATGATATACCTGACATACTGTGATAATTCTCCAACTGATTCCATTACTCTCTCTTTTTCTATTTCTTTTATTGTTTTTATTCACTATGGTATTATCAGTTAGTTCCAAGCCTTCCATTTTATCTTATATTATGGGAGACTATGTTTACAACGATTCCGGTAGGAGTTGGTCTCCCGGTGGATGCATGTTAATACAGGTATTCGGCTGGGGCGCCGGCTCCTGGGGCTCGTTCATATATTAATTGTAATGTAGTGGTGCTTTGCCCACGGCCATAGGACTACTATAATGGCAAACAATGTTTTTGCAGTTTTGGTCTTTATGGGTGTGGGCAAACCAGTGTTTATTCTCACCACAGGTGGCGTCCACTACATTCGTAAAATCGAGAGGCCTTTCATTTGCAGGGCCCCTCCCATTCTTGCTTTAAACGTGGCTGTGTCTGTATGCGGTTATGATGATCATAATCTAGTCCAATCAGTACTCAGCCCAAATCGTGTAATGCTTGAATTACTAGTAAAGTCTTCTATTTTTATTTACTGCATTTAAAATAAAGAAGCAATGTCAAGGAAAAAAAAAGGGGTGCGGCCATTTATGGCCGCACCGGCAGCGTACGAGTTAATATAAAATTGCCAAATTTAGGTTGATATCCAAATTTATAAAGGGTTTTGAGTACAATCATATTTTATTGAAGA
>SCLE01274491.1:0-12714 GCA_004367955.1 Bathochordaeus stygius | reverse complement strand
AAATAAAAAGGGGCCCTATAAGCAACAATCGGAATTTTGCACGTCAAAAACTGTTGCTTATAGGGCCCCCCCCCCCCCTGTATTTAATTAGTGTGGGAAATGTCAAATCAAGATTCAACAGTCTTCTGATACAATCGAGTTTTATCCTGAAAAATGAGAATGGAAATGTCAGATTCTATTTGTTTGTACCGAAAGAGTGGCTGGGTCCTTGGGCGTTCAAAGGGTCGCAATGTACCATGAAACACTGTCCGAAGCAAGTTTCGGGGCTATCTAACAGATGTGTTTTCCATTCATGGAAATATGGAATTGATTATCGAATTGCGATGCGTCAGGTTAATGACTGTGAGACGTGGGACATCTGTTGGATTGCAGCAGGTATTTACAAGGAGCCATTACAAGAAATTGAGGAAAATGTCAGAAATCAGGAACAGATTATGGCGATGCAATATTGTAAATTAAGGGATTGGACTCGTATTTGCAGAACTGAATTCCTGAAATCAGGGTATCAGTTAGATAGCACCGAACTGGCCCTGAACTTGGAGGTTTCAGAGGAAAAAGCGATAGAAATTTATCGAGCAATCCTAGAGTTAATGCTGAAGGAAGATGCGATTCATCTTCAGGATTGGGATACAGCAATTATTCGGTTAGCAAAAATCTCAACTAGGCAAGGCTGGTTGGATATCAGAGATTTAAAGGTAGAATTCGAGCAAATTTTTGGAGAAAAAATAAACTTCTCGGATCAAATAGTGCAGAGTGGGCCGTTGTCGAGTGGACCCACAGTGTTATTTGCTAAACCAAATGAGGGTCTTTTTGTCTCAGGAGAGGACAAAGGGTCCTGGAATCCCTGGAGGGACCAATTAGAGACGGAAAGAATCCTGACATACATGACGCCGAAAAAGCGATTTAAACCAGAATTAAGGTGAATAAAATTGGATAAAAATTTTTTTTTGTTGATAAATTAAAATAAAATGATATATTGCAGGTATGTCATGATAATTCATTTGGACTCTTACATCTCCAAGTGGTACTATGAGCTTGACGGCACTCGAGATGATACACGAAATAGGGCCGACCAACACGATTACACAAAGTTGGGGTTCAAATTAATTGACCTATTTGACCTGCAAGACTTCGAGAAGCCCAGGAAAATGTTTCGGCAATGGACGCTGGCAAACAAACAGGAAAAATTGAGTAGTCAAGATATAATTCAGGATTTATCTGAATTGGACATAGGGCTCACCCAGTTGGGCAAAATGGAATCCGTGCTTAAAGAGATCGAGATGAGTGGGGTGACAAAGTCAGAAATGGATAAAGCCAAAATGGACATAGTGGATAAAATGTCTAAACTCGAAACTGAAATGCAACTGATAGAATTTGCAAATAAAGTAAACAAGTTTGGAGTCGAAATAGCATGGTTTGCCACGGGACCAAAAAACCAAGGTGGGGACTTTTCTGAAAATATTTTTCGGGGAAAAAATCAGTAGAAAAGTTTTAATTTGGTTTTTGGTTTAATTTTATTGGATAAAAATTTTTTTGTTTTAAAAAAATGGGGAGAAAATCTAATATTTAACTAAATATTGTAGGAAAATGGTTGAGGTCTACTATGCTGTTGAGAAAGGCATTTCCATCAAAATTCACTTTCGAGGAAGAAAGAACAAATAATTTGAAAAGATATGACTCAAAATTATTGAGACCCATGATTTTGATAAACCTCAGAATGGGCACGGAGGAAAGTTTGAGAAGGGACATGGATATACAAATGCCAAGAAATCTTAACGAGAAAGAAAAAAGAGAATTTCATTGGAAAAAGAATGTTCTCAGGTAAAAAAGGGATATTTATGACCCAAAAAAGTCTGGAGACAGAACTTATTTTCAGAATAACTGAATATTTTAGACTCAATGGTTGCATGGCTCAGGTATCTTTAATTACAAAAGATCGAGTTACGCCCTACAAAACAAAACTTATGCCCATTGGGGGAGATGAGCTGTTTTGGGCTAATATGGCAGTCCTGGGCAATCTGACGTTTTGGCAAGGAAAAGATCAGGGAAAAATCAGGCATGATAAATTAGGTCTGGAAAGAGGTTTGCATATTATTAAAAATTGAAACTGCGTAGGTTTTTCTTTTAACCTATCAAAAGACTTTTTTAAAGAAGCAGGTGTCATGAAAATATAGAAAAATACAGATTTTAATTCAGGATTGGTGGATGTTGGATGCTCTAGACGCAACATCATGATGCATAGCATCGAAGGGCAGATTGGCCTAGTCGAGTGTTTCTCAAGTATTGAAAGATACATGGAAAAAAGAGAAATCGAGAACTTGGATTACCCAAGGATTAAAGATGTTAGGCCAAGATCAATTCAGGTCCCTATGGCATATCATGCTAAAGGTTTCATTGGAGGAGCAAGATACAAACTTCCAGATACAGGTTTAGTAAATTTAATTTTTAATAAAATAGTAAATTTTATGGCCAAAAAAGTTGCCAAATCTCAAATAAGATTTTTGGTCATAAAATGAGCTGAGCAAAAGTCGTTGGTGTTTTTTAATAAATAAATTAAGAAAAAGATGCATGTACAAACTGGGCATTAATGGCCAGGGATGTAATGTCAGTGATTTCTGAAATGAAACAGAATTTAACTCCAACAGATAGAGAAGTCAAAGTGCAGATTAAGGATAATCTAGATGGCGAGGCTTTTGTGCCAGCAGGTTTCTGGTTAAATTTCAGGGATCAGGAACACTTTGAGGAACCAGAAAAGTTTCAAAGGTCATGGTTTGACCTTTTGGAGAAAAAAGACGACGGTCTATCCAATCTTGAAAAGGAACAAAAGGATTATATGTTTCTGGACAAGGAATCGAGTGAAATTGTTCTTAAGGGGCCCTTTTCCAGAAGAGAGCAGTTATGGGCCAAGTTTCCGCGAATGTATAAGGACATTGATAGATCCATGACAAAAAAAAATGAGGGAACTGACGCTGAAAAATTCGAGTATTACGGAACCAATTTCACCTTATAACCCAGAAGATCAAAAAGACAGGGAACTCAGGAGAATAATTAAGGACTTTATTGGCTACTTAAGAAAGTCAAATCTGGAACCCTTTGATCTCAAATGTAGAAGGTCAAATATTATCAGGATTGATGATTTCGGTGAATTCGAGAGAGAAATTTTCTCACAAGACAGGGAAGGCTCAATGCTGGACCTTATTTATTTGAGAGAATGGCCGCAGGCAAAGCTGGGTAGAATTGAGAATGTCTGTGGTTATTGGGAGCTTATGTTATCTTTTGATGAACTAAAAAGTCGAGTTAGGAAAATCAAAAAAGCTGCAAGCAGGCTTAGACCACAATTAAACTGGAATGACTGGGAGAATTTCGTATACAAGATTGCAAAAATATTTGAGTAAACTGAGATCTGTATCAATTTCCCATGCACATTATGTTTTCTCTTTTGTATAAACTCTGTTTTGAGAACACACATTGAACTTTTGTAAATTAAAATTTATGTAAAAAAACTGGGAAAAGGGTTTTTTAAAAAAGTGTGAATTCAGACTGATTTACGGAAATAAAATTGAAACATGGCTGGCGTGAAAAATGCGGGGAATCAAAAGAAAAAACCTCAAGTGGGGTTGAAAAAAATTTCGGAAAGAATTAACGAATTAAGGAAGGAGAAAAATATCGAGGAGTGGATCACAGATGGTACGTTTACCCAAAAATATATTGACATTATTAGAGATGTAAACAATATGCTGCTAAGTATTCCCGTGATTTTTGAATCAAATATCGAGAAAAGGTGCAAACTTTTGAATAGACTCAATCTTTTTTGGGAAAAAGATTTGTGGTTAATTCAAAATGAGGCCGTGGGAATTCGAGAAAGAGGAATAGAATATCGTGAAAAAGTGAATATAATCGAAAAACACATTGACAAAAGTGAGTACAAAAAAGTTTTTCTTGGCCCAAAAAATTGAACAAAATTTGAGGTATTTTTGTCTTTTTTGGGACTAGAGGTAAAATTTAATGTTAAGTAACATTGGAAGCATGGTTTACGGAGGAAAAAATGCGGGAAACAGTTGAAACTGTGTCAGTTAAAGAACCCCTTGAAGAAAGAATTGAGGAAAAAATGGATTTCGAGCCACTGACGCAAATTCAGAAGGAAGTGGATATGAATTCAAATTCGAGTCAAAATTCAAATAGTTTGCAGATAAACGAACCAGAAAAAATCGAGATAGCGGAGTCTGCAGGTTAATTTTCAAATTGTGAGATTAAGATTTTAAAATAGAAAAATTTTTCTTTTAGACGAGGAAAAAGTTGATAAAAATTTGGAAAAAGATTCTGCAGCTGAAGATACGGAACTTATGGAGGCGGCTGAGAAAGCTCTCGACATACCTGAGTTAAAACAGGCTGAGTTAAGCGGTGAAGAAAAAGATCGAGAAATTTCAAAAGTAAAAAGCCGGAAAAGAAATAGGGATATTACTGAAAAGAAAACTTTTATCAGGCTGAATAATGCTAAAGCTCACAGAAAGGTTAATGTGGCAATAGAAAGTGTAACAAATCAGGAAAATGATATTCAGGATAATAATAGCGATCGAGATAAGGAAATGGATTCAATATGCTTTAAACAACGTCAGGAGGTGCTAGAAAATTCTCTTGAACTTTATGCCAAGGAGATGGTCTCGTTAGAAACAAAAATCGAGACGCTCGAGGACAAAATTTCTGGGTGGCTCCAAATGGAAAAGGAGAATGCGGAATTAAGGGCTAAGGACGCAGAATTTACGTTTGTTAAAAGAATAGACCTAGGTGAGGAACTCGAGAACATTAGGCCGAACAAAGGAATTTGGATGCAAGCAATTGAGTCAAATTGGGGATTGGAACTCCAAAATTTCTGTTTCAATTTAAGGGTCCAAAAGGATAACAGGGAACTGATAACCTGGTGGTCCAAAAAACTGGCAAAAGATCGAGAATGGGGTCTGTACTCGATACAGCAATATAACGTACAAATCTCGATTATCAGAGCGTCGATTTCATCAAAACTAGGCCGAACTAGTGTAGAGGAATTAATGGAATGGGCACTAGCGGCGGTAGCCATTTTAAAAAATATAGGAATTATGGACACGACCATGGGCAGACGAATAATGAATGCTGTCAATCGAGTTGATAAAATAAAAAAGATGGGGGAGGCAAAATCATGTTTTCAGAACCTGTTACCGGAGGGCCTGGACACATGGAAAGAGCTGTACTCAATCAAGGAGCAAAAAACGTATGTTAAAACTAATATGAAAATTTCGAGTGATCATAGTTCTTTTTCAATAAGGATGCAACCAAAATTATTGAATTTTAGTCTCAAAGAAAATTTCAGATGGGACAAAACGTCGAAATTAAATGAATCCAATCTAAATTCGGTATCGGATACATTGAGGGATGAAATTGAGCTAATATCAGAAGAAAATGAATTTGAGAAGGAGGAAAGAGAATATAAGGATCAAAAATATTCAGTTCTTGGTTCTTCAAAAGGAAAAAATACCGCGAAAAAATCAGGTAATCTTGAATGGAAAATTTTTAGAGTCAAAAATGAAAAGCAATTAAGGTTAAAAATGATATTAAAAGAAATTTCAGAGTCACGAGACAAAGAAAATGAGCCGAGAAAAATTTCCATGGCAGAATACAGGCGTAGGCGTGAACAGGACAGACGGGAACAAGAAATCGAGCCCTCGAGAAAGTTGGGAAAATCCAGAAATTCAACTCGAGAAAATAGTGACGATGAGTACGTATTTTCATCTAGTGAAGAAAATTTTTATTCTGACAATTTTAATGAAGGTATCGAGCAAGAAGAGGACTCTCGGAGCAGATCAGGCAGCTCGAGGAAGAAAGAGAGAGACTACTCAGGAGAAGTTCACATGCGGAGAAAAATCGCAGACGCGGGAGACCTTTTTGAAGAATTCATCAAAAATTAAAAAATTATTGAGAAAATGTAGGTGAAAAGGTAGGGCCAAAAAATTCTGACAGATCCAATATATTGTTCTAGAAAACATCGAGGAAAATGGACAAAACAATTCGAGTGGAAAAGAGCGTCAAAAAACAATTGCATTCTGAATAATGGCTGAGATTTGGCCAAAAAAGATAGAAAAATTGTTTCACAAATAGTTTACATTTATTGATTTCTGTCGGTTAAAAAATGTTTGTTTTTTCTACTGTGACCTGTATGGAGAATATAGGTTTATTGACAAAAATTTCTTGTGTTTCTAAACAATAAGGTGGTCTGGGTACTAAAAGGCTCTAAAGCAATTTGATGCGGTTGAAATTAATTAATATTGATAAAATTTAGGATGACACGTGATAAAATATATCGGGAAAATTTAAAATATTGGGAAGAATTATCAGAGAAAAACAGGAATATGGACAATAGGAATAAGAATTGCCTTTGCGGGGGAGAAATTTACAAAGTAGGGAATAAGGATATGAAAATTTCTCACTTTTCAAAAAACAGGTGTATGTGTATGCAGAAAGAACACCTACGTTGGGAAAAGGATTTTCTTTTTACACCGAGTCTAGTGCCTCCTGCGGTGAGAGCGGTGAACAAAAACAATGCAGTTGTTCTAAATAGTAAAGGGCAAAGAATGGGCCCCTTTTTTCATCATGAATGGCTGAAATTAGGCTGGAAATATTTCGAGAAATTTCAGGATATTTTGGAAAACGAAAAAATATTAGATTGGGCTGATATATATTTCAGGGACCAAAAAGACTTCTATACAGGAAGTTATTCGGATTTTCTGGATATTGCCAGAATTATGATACATCAATTAGAAGGGGACTGGAACAGGCATATAGTTTATGAGGATCTTTTCAGGGGTGTCGATTTATTCGAGAATATTTCGCCAAAAGATAAAGGAGCAAATATCACTCGAGGCCGAAAAAAGTTATGCACCGTAACGCAGTGGCATAAATTATATTCGAAAATTAATAAAAGTGAAATGAATAGGGATATTATACAGGAAAGGAGGTTCGAGAGAAAAAAGGCTCGAACATGGAGGGAAAGATCCAGGCTGATCAAGAAAGAAAAGTTAGGGTCTGAAAAATTCGAATGTGCAGATTTTGATTATTGGTATAAAAAATCAAAGGAAATTCCAAGGAGCATTGGTCCAGGGGGTCTGATGGAAAAAATTGAGGAAGAAAATAATAGGGGTCTTATGGAAAAATATAAGGATTTTATTCAGCAAACAATTACGAAATGGCTGGAAACGGGGACCCTAATTATGGTAAAAAATAAGGAAGAGATTCAAGTCACTTCAGCCATAATTTTGGCTTCAATGGACAAGAAACCGAGACTTTGTTTTGACGGGGGTATTCTCAAACTGTTAGAATTAGCATCGACCCCATGCAAACTAGAGGGTCTCTATAATATCTTAGATGTTATTAAAAAAGGGGACCTAATGACAAAATTAGACGATAAACGAGGATTTCACCTCATGAAATTAAATGAGGAGAGCAGGGGTCTTACATGCTTTAAATTTAAAAATCGAGTTTTCAAATACAGAGCGCTCCCTTTTGGAGTACCCAAAAGCCCAGGGGCGTTTCAAAGGGCGAATATGATTGTCATAAATTTTTTAAGAAAAAATGGAATTAAAACTTCGTTATATCTAGACGATAGGCTTTTCTTAGAAACGGAGGAAGTATTCATCAAAAATAACAATGTACCAAGGAACTGTTACTTAGGTATTCTGCTAATCATAGCCATGGGAGGTTTCATATCACTAGAAAAAAGTGATATGAACCCCAAAATGATTCAGAATTTTTTGGGAATGAGAATAAATACTAGAGAAGGTACTATAGAAGTACCTAGAGAAAAATGGATTGAGTTCACAGAAAAATGTGAAAAAATTATGGAAAAAGATTTAGAAGAAAAAATTCAAGTTAAAATGCTGGAAAGAATCAGAGGGAAAGCGGTATCTTTCCAAATTGCATGTGAAAAGATGAAGAGATATATCAGGCAGATGACTAGGGTCATTACCTACTGTAACAATAAGGACATTTTTTACATCAAGGCGGATCAGGACTTGAGAAATGAAATTAAAAAATGGCTTGATTTAAAATTAATTGAGATTAAAAGATCATGGTTGCCAAGAGAAAGACTTCAGGTAGAGGTGGCTTCGTTATTCACAGATGCGTCCAAAGCGGCCGCAGGCATGAAACTTTTTTACGAAAAATTGACCCTGGAAAAAACAGTATATTTTGCGGAGAAAGTTCAATCATGGGAAATACATGATAAAGAGGCATATGCAATTCTCGAAGCTATGGTAAGATGGAAAGGGGAACTGACCAGAAAATATATCACAGTATTTTGTGATAATCAGGCAGTCTGCTTTGCATTCAAAAATCAAGGAACTTCAAATAGAAGACTGAACGAAATAGTTACAAAAATTTTCGAGTTTGCGGAGGGAAACAACATATTATTTAAAGTACATTGGATTGGAACACAATTCCAATTAGCAGACAGAGCTTCGAGAATTGTAAACTGGAATGAAGAGTTTCTTCCGAATTTTTTCAGCAATATAATACAACAAGCTATAGGCCAAAAATTCGAGGTAGACGCTATGGCTACAAGGGAGAATTGTAAATGTGAAAAATTCATATCCTGGGCGAAGGATAAAAAAGCATGGAAATGTGATTTTTTCACGGTCAAGGAAGAAGATTATGGGGAAAAATTGGTATACATTTTTCCTCCGAAAAATATCATGAACAAGGTTCTGGATTACATTTTTCACCAATTAAAAAATACGAAAATATTACTTTTGGGCCACATCTGGATGGAATGGCCATTAGGTTTGACAGAAATTGCGAAATCGAGTAAAGCAAAGGTCCTGTTTCTTAAAAAGGAACATTTCGGGCTACCAGCTTTAACAATGATTCCTTCGGAGGAGGAAATTTGGCTGGGGGGCAAAAGATTGAGTGCAAGCTTCAACAAAAAGCCAACGACTACTTTCATGTTAAAATGGAATTTCTGACAGAAATAAAATTTTGAGTCTTCACAGAGAAAGGGAAAAAATTCTGCATTCCTGAAACATGATTTATTTTGTTTTTTAACTTTAAGAATGGAGAAAGTAGAAGAAAAAATTCGGGATTATACGGAAATGGAGACCAGATTTAAGTTAGAAAAAAGAAAGGCTATGCAAAAATGGTATGAATATAGAAAAATGGTTAGAAAAATCAGATGGGAGACTTTTGAGAGAGAGGAGAGTGTGCAAGAATGTTATCTGACACCGGCTCAAGTTATAAATGAAGTCACAAAATGGGATGCAATTCACAACTTCTGTTTAATGAAAAAAGATTATTATGAAGTCATGAAGGTTGAGTTGGAAGATAACGAAGGGGAAATTATTAACGAACAATATTTAAATTACAAAAATGAAGTTATTGAAGATTTCGTGGAAAATAACTTTGCAGTTCAAGTCTGGTTAAGACAGTGAAGGAGGAAGACTGGGGGGAAAGTAGGGAAAATATTGAGCTACAGAAATCTGGAATTACAAAAAGAAAAAGTATTGAGTTATTAGGTTCTCAAGTTGAGGAAACGGCAGCCGTGAAAATTTTTTAAATAAACTCCTGTAAAAATTAACCAGTTGATACTTCTGACACCAGGGAGAGTAAATGGATTTGCTTAAGTAATGTAATGAATATTAAAAAAATGTTTTGTTTAGAATGGATGACTCGCATGAAGAAAAGACATTAATAGAGTTATTTAACGTCTCGAGTAAGAAACAATTAGATTTGGGAATAAAATCCACGCCAAGAGAGGTAAATGTCACTAATGACGTTTTGGTGGGTAGATTAAAATATCTAACCATAAATGATGAGGAGGAATCTGAATCTCACAAAGAACTTGAGTTATTTTTTAAAGAAGACAGGGATGAAGCATTTGGGGAGCTTCAAAAAGCTATTCTGAAAAATAGGGAATTTAAAAAATTAAGAGACAGAAGAAAAGAAATGGATGGTGGAAAATCGAGACCTACCGACAAACAGGAGGATAAACTTCTAGAACTCACCATTGCAGAATGTGAGAACAAGGTCAAAGACGCTGAAAAATTAGTAAGGTTGGCCAGAATTGACTGTGAAAACAAGTCAAAAGCGTATCAGACGCACAAAAACAAAAAGGAACCGAAAGAGAGAAAAATAGGTATAGGCCAAATTGCAAAGAGGGGGGGCCAATATTTTCAGACTTGGATTTCGGCTCCCAAATATATGAATGAACACTTTCCACAAAAAGAAAATATAGGGATGGTGTATCTAGAGTTGAGAAATATGCTAATCGAGGAACAGGCAAAAATAGATCATGAGGAGCTTATTACGCTATTAAATAGAATGATTAGAGCACTTCCAGATGATAAACAAGACTTCAAAGGGTACGTTGAAGACGTCATGAGAGATATGGTCAAGAACATGTGCAATGAAAAATACACAAGAGGATGGTTAATTGCGCTAGTGAATCCTCTGCTGATTCTAACAGACATGAATCAAAGCGACAGAAACCTTCAAGGCAGTAAGCTAAATTACAATATGAAGGAAATAGCCTATTCAATTATAAGGAACAAAATGGTCGAGATTCATAAAGCCGAGTGCAAATTTGAAGACAGAATTCTGAGAGTGGGATCGCTGTCGGCAAAAGTATTTGCGGGAATTCATCTAAAAGCAGTTCAAGGCAGACAAATAACTCCGAGATATGACAGGGGCAGAAATATTTCAAAAAGAGGTTTCAGAGGCGTACAAAGGGGAAGATCGAGTTTCAGGGGAAGTTTTGTGCCTACCAACAACAGAACTTTCGGAAATTTTAGTCAGAGAGGAAAATCAAGACCAGATAGGACCGTAGCGAGAGATGAGGGGAAGAATAAAGCGTTCAGAAGTAAGTTTGAACGAAATTCAAAAGAAAAGGGCAATAAATTCGAAAAAGGGGACCAGAAATCAGGGGGAAATAAAAAAGTGTGGCCTATTAATGATGAGGAAACTAGGAAAACGGTTGAATATCTCACTCAAGCAATTATTTAGGCTGAATCGAGTTCAATGAAAGATTACAGAAAATTTTTAGAAGAATTTGAGTCTTCGAGGAAATATTCAGGAAAACAAGCGGCTCAATGGCTAGTAGAATATATGGAGAAAAATTACAAAGCCATCCATCCGGCAAAAATAAAAAGATTGAGTACTTTTTTGATTGAAACTGTAAAGTTTAGCTATTGGCAACAACTGAATTTTAGAAATGAAATGAATAAGTTCATAGTACAAAATGCCCTGAAAAGAAAACCAGGCACAAATAGAGCGCCGGTGTTTTCTCTGAGAAAAATAATGTACCTTTCGAGTAAATTATGGAATAATGATTTTGGGTTAAAAGATAAATTAATTTTCCATAAAAGAAGTGCAGCAATAATGCTATATATCACGTTTTATGGGGGAGCTAGATGGGTTGACTGTCTAAGATTAAGATGGGAAGACGTAGAGGTAATAAGAAAGGAAAATCGCCTTTTCTTAATTCTCAGAATGAGAATGTCTAAAGCAAATAAAGGGGGAGAAAGGGAGGAAGCTATAGTTTTAGCAAGCCTTCAAGGAAGAAAGAATCGGGACTTTTGCCCAGTGCGGGCAATAATAAGGTGGTTTGTTTATAGGGGAAAACCGTCTCAGGGATGGCTTTTCTCGGAAGGGGAACAGATTGAGGATAAAGCGCATACTCAAGTTAAAAATATGGCTAAAAGATTAGGTTGGGAAAAAATACCAGGAAAACATTCAGGTAGAAATACGTGTATAGTAACTTTATTAAACTTAGGTTTAGATTTGGGGTCAATAACAAGACATATGAGATGGGTATTGAACAGTAATATGCCTAACCATTACGCGGGGCTTCATCTAATGACTACAGAGAAAGCGCCGGCGGCTAAATTAGCTACGGAAATGGAAAAGGACATGTTAAAAAGTCAAAATAATTTTATTTTGTGAAAATTAAAAATTCGGTTTTGACTAAGAGAAAGGAAAAGAACAAGTACTTAAAAAAGTTTTCAGAACGAATCGGTAGGCCGATAATTATGAATTTCGAGGGTAATCTAGAAAATGATCTGGCAAAGATGTTTGAGAGGGTAGGAATGAAGAACAGTCTTCTTCATGATAGACTACTGAGATTTACGGAAATGACTTTCAAGTTGGAACTCGAGAAAAGGGATAGAGCAAGGCTGTGGAATCATTACAGCCAACTTCCAGTTATAGCGCAAAGCCTTAATGAGGCACAGCAGCTTAAGAACCTCATTATGGATTTTTATTCAATCTCGGTGCTTCCTTCAATCGAGAGAATTATTCTTGCACAACCAGAATCCGAGTCAGAAGAAACTGAGTCCGAATATGAGGAGCTAGGGTCTGAGAATAGCCAGCAAGAGCTGGGTGGAAAGGAGATCAGAGTAACAGCAGAACAGAAAGAGGAAACCGTTAATTCTAAAATAAAAATCTGAGTAAATTCAATTCATGCCAAAGAAATAAATTCGAGAGGATATTCGTGCCATTTATTTGCAAATACAGTTAACTAAGAATGACTAAAAATGAAAGGTTTGTTAGTTAACTCGGTCTTTTGGAGTCAAGTTTGGTTATCCACTTTTTAGTTAGCTAAACTTGTAGGTTATATAAAGAACGTGAGGAAAAAGAGTGTTACTGAAAAGGTGTAGGTTGAGCGAATTTGACACTACCACTATATAAACCATTGCTGTT
>SCLE01273404.1:0-12735 GCA_004367955.1 Bathochordaeus stygius | reverse complement strand
TTTTCAGGGATTTCTCATCTTCCACTTCTATTTCATCATCATCTTCTTTGTGATATATAATTCTCCCTTCTCTTACATGATTCGTTACATTGATCTCACAAGGCTCTCCTTTCTTTATGGCATCTACCGGTCTCTTTTGACCAACCGAATGATAATCTTCTTCCATCTCACTCATTCTGAATATATAATAAATTTACTTCTTATTTTAACTTCTGTGTATTTCATCTAGTCATCCTCAAAGAATCCCTCTTGTGTTCTAATTACTTCCATATTTTCTTCCACAAATTCTTCCACTCTCTCTAATATTTCTCTTAGTTTCCCTCGAAAGTCTCCTTCTTCTCCTTCTAGCAACTTTTATTCCCAATTTCTGTAGAAGTCCTCTTTTAACATGCAAATGACCACTCTGATATCCCATCTCTGAATTCTTCTTATTATTTCACTTGGACGCATGAGAAGATAATCCTCCATTTCTTCTCCACCTTGCCTTTCCCATTTAGTCTTTCTTATTTTTTTCTTGTATTCTAACCACGACTCTATCGCCATTTCTTTTTTGAACTCAGCTTTATCTCTTTTCCTCTCATATTCTTTAATTTTTTCTCTCGCTCTTATCAGCTCCATTCTAAATTACATCATGATTTATTTTTTCCTTCTTGTGCATTCTATTCACTCTAAATATTACAGATAATTAAGAACCAATTTTCTGGCTTTATGTTAAAACTGGCACTCAATCTCTTCCCTTCAATCCAGTTTTCCTCCTCAGACGGTATCATCGTGATTCCTGGCATCCCAAAATGTTCTGCCTCTATAATCCTTATTCTTACTCCTTTCTTCCTCATAAACATTGTCATTCCAACCGGCCATTCTAACCACACGTGTCCTAGTATTACCATTCGAGTTCCCTCCAAATCTCTCGCCACTTTCTGCAAAACCTTATTTATAATGTTCTTCGGCGGAAACAGAAACATTATTTCATCTTCTAAGTCCTTCTTTTCAATCTGGAAAAACTCACTCCTCCATGCTCTACTATCCTTTCTCCATGAGATAAATTTCGCACACTTCGCGTTCTCTCTTGTCGCCATACCATCTACCGTGAACTTCACTCCCAGTGCCCTTTCTATCAGCTTGAAGTTAAATTCCGGTAGAAATTCTTCATTCCATGATATCTTCCTCGACGCCGCATCTGCTAATTGAAACTTTGTCCCAATCCAATGCACTCCTAGTTCTATATCCCGATTCTCTGCATATTCGAATATTTTCAGCACAATCTCATTCAGTCTTTTGTTAGATGTACCATCATTTTTGAAAGCATAACATACAGCTTCATTATCGCAGAAAACTGTCACTGCCTTCCCTTTCAGACCTTCGTTCCATTTAACTAGTGCCGTTAATATCACCAAAAGCTTCCTTCTCGTGTATTTCCCATGCTTGCACTTTCTCCGAGAAATAATGCGTATCCTCTCTTGTTTCCTTGTTCTGAAATATTTTCATCCCTGCCGCCGCCTTTGAGGCATCTGTAAAAATTACTCCTTCCACCTGTACTTTTTCTCTTTTAAGCCATATCCTTTTTATTTTAAGATAATCTAAGTTTTTCCACTTCATCATTTCCTCCTCTAGCTCCACATCCATCTCCATATATTCTATCCCTAACCTGTTCGATTCCGTGATCTTCCTTGTCATGTTTCTAATGTATCGCTTCATCTTAACACATGCTATCTGAAATGACACTGCCTTTCCTCTTATAATTTCCAACTTCTTCACATCAATTCTCTGTCCTTTTTCCAATCTCAGGAATTCTTCTAAACCCTCTAGAAACTTCATCCATTTTTCTCTTGGGACCGATATCGAACCTTCTCTTGTATCTATCTTCATCCCTAAGAAATTCTGTACTTTCCTGGGCTCCATCTCACTCTTTTCCAATGATATAAATCCTCCGGACGCCACTATTAGTAGTATGCCTAGGAAGCAGTTTCTCGGGACACCTTCTTTCTGGTAGCTTTCAACCGTGTCCAAAAACAGCCTATCGTCCAGGTAAAGTGATGTTTTGATTCCCCAACATCTGCAGTAATTTATTACCACCATGTTGGCTCTTTGAAACGCCCCTGGCGCCTTTGGTACTCCAAATGGTAAACCTCTGTATGTGAAGATCCTTCCTTTAAACTTGAACGCTGTTAACTCTCTACTCTCTTGATTCAGCTTCAGTAAATGGAAACCTCGTTTGTCATCTAGTTTTGTCATTAGATCATTCCTGTTGATAATGTCTAATATATTTGTCAGCCCTTCTAATTTACATGGCGTTGAACTTAGTTCTACTAGCTTCATTATTCCCCCATCATAGCAAAATCTCGGTTTTGTGTCCATTGCTGCTAAAACTAGCTTTGTGACTAGGTTTACCTTCTCACCTTATCTCATCATTATTAAGGTGCCCGTTCTGATCCACTTATCAATCGTCTCTATTATGAATCCCTCATGTTTTCCTATCAAACCTTCATTATTATTTTCCTCTATTTTCCTTGGCACCAAATTCTTAACCTTCATTACCGGTATTTCTTTCGCCCTTTTATACCAGTTCTGAAACCCTTTGAAGTCTGTTTCGTCATACAGTTCTTCTTTTTCTTTCTTGCAGACTTTAACTCTCTGTTTCCATACCTTTGCTTCTTTCCTCTTTCTTTGTCTTTGTGTCTCAAGGTCATCTTCCCCTTCTCTCGTTTCTAACTCACAAAACTCTTCATGCAAAGCCGTCCTCGTACCAATTCTCCCTTGTTTCCTGTACAGCTTTCCCACGTTTGGTTCCACCGGCGTTATGTTTTCATACAGGTCTACTCCACGGTGTAAATGATTGTACACTATGTGCTTGTTCCACGTTCCATGGAGCCTATTGATCATAATCCTCTGCACCCCCAGGAAATCTGAATACGCTCCCGCATAGTAATCTCGCTGGTCTCGAAAATATACATCCGCCCAGCACATTTTCTCATCTTTTTCAATTATTTCATGGAACATGTCAAAATACCTCCAACTCTGCTCTTCCCATTCTTTGTGAAAAAATGGTCCTCTTAACTTTCCTTCTTTGTCCAGTACTATACAGCTATTTCGATTCACCGGTCTCACCGCTCTCGGAACCATCCTAGGCTGGTAGTGGAAATCTCTGATCCATTTCAAATGCTCTCTTTGCATGCATATGCACCTCTCTCTTCCAAAATGTGATGGCTCCTCCTCCTTCAATTCGTTTACCAGAATGCCTTGACACAAGCAGTTTGCTTCTCCTCTGTCCATGTCTCTGTTTCTCTCCGATATCTCCTCCCATTCCGAGAAAGGTATTTTCCCCCTTTTTCTCTCTCTCATCCGCTTTCTCCTCAGTCTGAATAAAATATATTTTACCCTTTTGACCTTATGAGCTTTCACAGCCAAACGACTAATGTAAGCGAAGGGAGAATTATATATCCCAGTGTATCAGATTGATACACCCAACTAATTCGTTTTACACCAGGTGCACCACTCTAATTTTTCTTCTAAATTTTCATACTCCTGCAGGTGCACCAAAGACAGGTGCACCCAATACAGCTGCACCCGAAACGGGTGCCCCCAACAGGTGCACCCACAACAGGTACACCTAAACAAGTGCACCCAAAACATACGAACCTAAAACAGGTGCGCCCACAACAGGTGCACCCAAACCGGTGTACCCAAAAGGTGCACCCCACATGTGTACCCAACATGTACACCCCGCAGGTGCACCCAACAGGTGTACCTAAACAGGTGTGTCCAAACAGGTGCACACGTTCAAGCATGTGCACCAGGCAAGTGTATTAGTTTATTGCACCAAACTGATTCATTTTACAACTGGTGCACCAAATTCATTTCTCTTCTAATCGTTTTAGGGTGAAACGCCGGTACACCCGAAAAAGGTGCACCTAAAAACAGGTGCACCCCACAGATGCACCCAGACAGGTGCACCCAATATACACACCCAAAACAGGTACACTCGACCGGCGCACCCACACAGGTGCACCACCTTTGTTTTACAACAGGTGCACCACCCTAATTTGTTTGCAAGGAACTTGTGTCCCCATGGGTACACCCAACAGGTGCACCCACGCTATGTACACCCAAACCAGGTGCACCCAACATACGCACCCCAAACAGGTTCATCAACCGGTGCACCCGAGACAGGTGCACCCCAAAACAGATGCATCCCAAAACAGGTGCACCCAAACCTGTGCACTCATCCTCCAATTCGGTGCTCAAGTCAGGGCTGCCAAGCAGCCCCGGATATCTATTTTTTATTCTGTATTTTAATTTATTTTTGACCGTATTCAAAAAACCTTCTCGCTTTTCCACTACCTTTTATTGCAACCTTCTCATTTCAATCCTTTCAAAACAAAACAGACTTTCAACGGTTGTTTTTTCATATCATTTTCTTTTTTATTTTAACAGTGAAAATAGTGTTTAACTTTGTTTTTCTAAAAAATGTAAAATGTAAAAAAGCAGCTATAAAATGTGAAAAATTGTAAAAAATATAAGGCACTATTGGAAGCTATTGTCACCTTCTTTCCAGGAATTTCAGGCACTGCTATCCCAAATTCGCTTGTGCTTCAGTGGCCTCATTTATCTAACCATTGTGGACCTTCCCATCCAGCAAAACCATTTCACTAAATTTCACACTTAAAACCCACTTGTTCATCTAATTCTGTACACAATAACTTACATTTTATTTACAAAAGTTACCACCTGTGCCGCCTTCTACTTTCTTCCTCCGTGGCCCCTGTCTCTCGATTTTTCCTTCTCTCGTCGGCCCCCTTTTTCACTTTCTTTGGATTTTCTTCTAACTGAATACTTTCCGTCTGTAGATCTTCTTCTACCTCCTCGCGCTCCAATCTGTCGGATTTCCTTCCGGATTTCATCTTCGATTTTTGACTTTCTAAATTATAGTCAACATCCGAAAGACCCATCGTACCATACTCTTTCTCAAACTTTTCCTTCATGGCTTCTAAATATTTTTCCTTTCTGCCTTCAATTTTCCTTCTTTCTTTATCATTTTCTTCATCTATTTGCAAATTTTCCCGCTCTTCAGAGCTGGATGCCCTCTTTTTTCCACCTTCTTTAATTTTCTTCTTTCTGGGCGTCAGTTCTGAAGGAAAAATAATTATTTTCTTGAGCCTTTTCTGCTTGGACCCCAATTTACCATATAGGACCCATTTTATATTACCTTTCGTAATTGACCTTCCTCGCTTCGTTGCCACTCCATTCTTAATTAGCTCCCTTTGGACCCTCTTTTCTTCCGTTTTCCGTTTTAAACGCCTTTTTTCCTGAATTTTTCTTCTAATTTCTTCCTCCGATGACTCGCCTTCTGACGTTCCAGCCGATGAGCCCGTTTCCGCCCGGTAATCCAATTCTTCTCGGAGTTTTTCTTCATTTAAAGCATTCAGGACCTTCTTTTCTTCCGTCTCAAACTGTCTCGAACTTCTAAAGAAATCGTTAAATTTGAAGTTATAAATTTTGGGCTGTAATCGTTTGTATTTAAACAAATCATTTACTGTTCTTTCTATTTTAAGCTTATCAAACCTTTCCACACTTTTTCTTTCGAAGATATTCATCCACATATTTGTACCTTCTGGGATAAATTTTTGGAATTCCATTCTCAGATCTTCAGCTCGTTCTATGCCTCTCACCCCATTTACCACCTTCGTAAACTTCAATGCCTGTTCCGATTCTTCTAACCCCATTTCACTCAACAGGTAAATCATCACCAACGCTAAATCTATAAATTCCTCGAGCGTTGTCTTCAGTAGCTTCGTCGCTAAACCTGCCCTCATTGCTGCCGCCATGATGTTGTACTGTTTTATATTAAAAATAACTTCACTTTCCTTCTCCATTTCCACAACCTGTACCCACCATTCATTCCAGTAGCTATTCCGCTCTTTGATCCGTCAATTTTGCATAAAATTTTCCACTTCCACTGCGTGCGCGGATGACAGCAATTGCTCCCAGCTCGCCTTCTGATCCAAAACCTTCAATATTTTTTGAACCCAACTTTCTTGTTTTAGAAAATTTCTAACCTCCCGCATACATTCTTTGGTAGACTCCCAATTCAACTTTGTACCTTCTCTTGATGCCGTCTTCAGACCCTCCATTTCTCGCTTCATTCCATCAAGCTGAATTTTATTTTTAGAAAATTCTTCTCGCATTTCAATTTGGGACAACTTTAGCTCGATAATTTCTTCTACCTCGTCTTTCATATATCGAACTTCTTCCATTTTCACATCTTCTTTCTTTTTTTCAGCTTCCAACGCTACTTTTTTTTCAGCCTGCTTTTCCGACATCCCTGCCAATAACGCTTCCCGAAATTGTTCTTCCGTTTTAAACACAACCTGCTGGGTACTTTCTTCACTTCCGTCTTCTGGGTCCAACATAATCCTTCTTTTCTCCATTATTTCTAAATTATTTTTTGGGCCCGTAACTATTTCTCTTTTTTAGACTATAATTAATTTACCCTTCACCTTCTCCGGATCCTCAATCGTCACAAACCCCATTGCATTCGCCTCGATCGTAATGTCTTAAATATAAATGGTTACTAAAGTATATGCTTCTAACTTCATTATGAGGGATTTATTCATATTTCAAACAAATTTATACGCTTACCCGTATTTATACTTTTTTGAATAACTTCCAGTCTTCGCTCTCCTTCTTTCCAGCATTCCGGCAGGCCTTTTTGACCTTTTTGAACCCTTCTCAAATCCTGCACCCAAAAAAGTTGCAGCCTCGCCATTAGCTGTGTCATTTTGTTTCTAGCTTTTTCGTCCTTCAATTGAACACTCGCGAACGTCTCCTTCAGGTGGACCAAAATTTCAATAAATCTTTCGGTGAAATACCCGTCCATAACTGACTTTTCCAAACCTTCCATATTATACAAATCTAATGCCTTCTTGTACGCCGTTGTCAATGCCTCACATTTGACCACCTTCCGCTTTTTTAATTTTGCTTTATTAATATCAAGCAATTATTTAATATCATTAAATAATAAAACCTGTTAAAAAGACATGTTCTCTGCTAGACCTTCTTCTTAACCCAGTTCTTGTGATTAGAAGCCTGTTATTCACAACACAGATTACAGTGATGACTATCTAAAGCACCCGTGACACTCTTACGCATAACTCTTCCCATTTCTTTCTTTCTTTTCGTGCTTCAATCTTTTTAACCAACTCCAAAAACTCCTTCTTGTCTTTCATGATTTCTTCCGCCTTGAAAAATCTTTTCCAATATTCGCACACTCTTTTAACCTCCTGCATATGGCCCTTCGGCCAACTTTCCACAAAGAAAATTTTTCTATTTCCTCCTTTATAAATTCCTGAAGACAAAATTTTATTGAGAAAAGGAAATATATAATCTAACCTTCTTTAAATTCGTCGTAATTTTCGACAAACTTTAACAGCCGCGTTCCAATTCTTAGCTCGACTAGACCTGGCACCTGCATTAACTCGGCCCAGCCCTTAGCAATTAAATTCGAAATTTCTTCTTTCTGGGCTTCTACTCTTTTTCCTTCAATATTTTTCTTGTCCATTTTTCCTTCTTTAATGCTCGCCGCCCGTCTCTCCAGCCTTCTATCTTTGGCTTGATGCATACACGGAAATTTTTCCCAGAATAATTCTTTGTGCGGGAAGCCATACTTGATTTTTTTTTCATTCGCCTTCTTCACCTTCTTCAAGTATCTATACAGTATTAAATCACCTTTAAGATCACCTTCTGCACATAACTTGTCGCTCATCCACGCTGAGAGTTGCTTCCTGGGGTTCTTCAGCATCTTCCTGAATTCAAAAATTTTTCTAAAAACCGTTTTACCGCATGAATAAAACCACTTTTTTTTTTTAAATAAAACCACGTACCTTCCGTGCCTTCTTATCCAGAAACCTGCTGGCACATACGTTTCCCCAACTTCATTTTCTCTAATCCAGCTGTCAATCGGCTGATCTTTTTCCCGTACCTTCATATCCATTTCCGCTGCCACCAGGGCGATGTCTCTCGCAAAACTTTCCCAACTCGTTCTTGACCTAATTGGCAAATCGTTTGGGGACAGCATGTCCTGCAAAAAACCTTCTTCTGGATAAGTGGTGACAATCCAACCAACTTTCCCGTCTTCAGCCGTCATCTTCACTTTCCTAAATCGCCTTTCTTTTTGGTCAATTTCTGCACTTTCGATAAATTCCACATTTTTTAACTGATCCACTGCCTTCGTTTTGTAGTTTTCTAAATTTACATTTAAATATTTTCTACTTTTATAGAAAAATCTTTTTAAAAGAAAAAAACCTTCACATTTTATTCCATCTTCTCCTTCTTCTGTAACTACATTTCCACACCTTGCCATTCGATTCCAGAAGAGACTGTCACCCCCTAGGGGCATTATGCGCGATTTATACGGCATATAATCACACTTGGTCAGCGTCACAATTTGCGCCATGCAATTTCTGACTCTTAAATCTTTCTTCACATTTTGACCTTCCGTTATATCCTTCCGCAGTCCTTCATTTTCTACAAAAACATCCCCTTCTAATTCTGGTTCTGTGCTCTGCCTTAAAACAACCCACACCAGCTGCCCTTTTAGCCAATCTGAATAATCCATCTTCTTTTCTGCCCTGTGCTTCGGCACTTCCTTCTTTAAAATTCTGATTGCCTTCAACCATTTTCCTAT
Source organism: Bathochordaeus stygius (assembly GCA_004367955.1). Classification (NCBI taxonomy): domain Eukaryota; kingdom Metazoa; phylum Chordata; class Appendicularia; order Copelata; family Oikopleuridae; genus Bathochordaeus; species Bathochordaeus stygius. Next base: position 4,052 of record SCLE01273404.1, on the reverse strand, counting down.
AAAATATACATCCATGGTCAATAACATTTTTTCTTCCGTTCTCAGGTCATTACTTTTCGTGAATATTTTTCCTCTCAAAACCTTCTTCTCGTCTTCATTTAAGACATCTCTATCCATATCATCCAAATCTTTCGTCAAATTTGCGAGCTTCGTGCCTTCTTTGTTTAAATCCCTTACGTCCATCAGGATGTCTACTCTGTCTAGCTCATTAATCATGTCTTCCGTCGTCTTCAGGACTTCTTCTGGACAATCTTTGTCAACCAGTGAAATGACCTGAATTTCGGAATTAATTTTATAATAATTTCAACTTCAAATTACTCACCTTCAGAAGTTTGAACTTCAATTCCGGATAGTCGAATTGATCACTTCTGAGCCTGGCGTCCAAATCCGTACCTTCCAGTTCTTTCTGGTACATTTCTAGATCATTTTCCACCTGCACGATTATCAAGTATGGCAATTCAGGATCCTTAAATATTTTCGGCGTTATGTACGTTAAAACCTTCTCTGTTTCTAGCACGTCACGCCACGGATTCCAATCCATTGGCTTTTGCAAATTCAGCACCATACCTTCCAACCTTCTTTGCCGAACAGCTTCCACGCCTTTTCTTTCAAAACCTTTCATTCGTCTCAACTTTCGCAACATTCGATCACAGCCCTCGACTTTATTCATATTAAGCCATCCTTGATTTACTGAAATCGTAGCCAAGTACGCAACCAAATCCGACCATCGGCCCAGTAAATCACCTCCCTGTTTCACTATCAGTTCCATTACTTTGTTCATAACCTAAACAGACATTTATTCTTACTGTGCGCTTAGATTGTTATTTTAATTCTCACCTAAACACATTCATTTTGACCTTTAATTCCCAGAAACATTCTTAGGTCTTCATAATCCAGCTGATCTTCATTCTGTACCGCTCTATCCCAAATATCTTGGCAAACATCTATAATCCCTTCCAGAATTACATAATCTTCTAAGCACTGCTGGGCATCCGATAAAATTAATCTGTCTTCTTTCAACAGTTGTGCTACCTTAAACGAGCCCTTTTTATTTCATATTTTATAAAACGTTAAAAAACTACCTTCTCTGGACCCGCCGATAACATCGCAACGAAGTCCAACTTCTTCACATAAACTTGCTTTGCCAAAAAATAGCCTTCCCAAACTTCTCGTTCTCCTTCCTGGGACAAAATCATTCTCAGCTCGGGTTTGTAACTTCCCAAATGGAATTTACATCTGCTAGAAACCCCCCAGCAACGTTCTCGACACGTAATTGCCATCGCGCAAAATTTTTTCTCTTCAAGCCTCTTTCTCGACCATTCTTCCGGGTTTCCCTCGAATTGCTCCGAATCCATCCAGAGTGCTGACGCCTTCAGCAGCACTTTTTCCACTCTGGTACCTTAATCACACGTTTTTAAGAAACCTGTCATGTTTCTGTTAACTAGAAGGCCAAAAAATTTTCAACTTGAAGACATTATTTAAACTTTTATCTTCTAGTTAAAACCAAACTTATTTTTGCTTACCTTTCAAATCTGTTTCCGCCATCCATTCTGGCCTTTTTTCCACCGTCAGTACATCCTTCAGCTCTTCCGATCTTTTTCCTTCCAATCTGAGCTCATACATCTTCCATAATTTTTCATCCTCGCTAATCCACTCCATGGCCCACGGAATTTCCGCTGGGTAATAAACCCATGTCGCCCAAATCCTGAGAGCTCTCTAAATTAAACATTAAATATTTTCTCATTTTTATAAATCGTTTTACCCTTTTCAGTACTTTCATCCATTTTTCCATTCCATCTTCAAACAAATTTTGAGCCATTTTGAGAAGATTTCTGCAAAAAGTTTCCATCTGCGTTTCACCTTCTGCTGCATTCAACGCGTTTACAATCATCATAGTGATTTCTTCCAGTGAAACCTTCACACCTCTCGCTACAATCCTTCTCGCCGAGATTATTTTTCTCATGACTCCTTCCGCCACAAAATCTTCTACCTTCTCATAGGACCACTCCTTCATCTGATGTGAATACCTCAGCGCCATTGCTAACTGCCAGGCCACCGAATTTTGCCATCTTTCTTCCAGACCACATTCTAAAACCGCCTCCCACAAATGGCTCTCTTCCGATCCTTCCGTTTGCGTTAACGGCAAATCTCCCGCCTCTTTCAGTTCTCCAAAAAAGCCTTCAGCCGCTTCACTACCTTCTGAAACTTCCCATTTTTCCATTGAGATTAAGTCCGCCTGGTCTTCTGCAAAAGACTCATAAAACCTTCTATTCCTTCTGATCAATCTTTCGGTATTCACATCCAATATCCAGCTCTCTTTCCAAATCTTAATAAAGTATTTAGCCACTTTTTTCCCTTTTAATTTAGGATTATTGTCATAATCCATCGGACCCCTTTCTCGCACTCTCACAAAAATTTCCACGACATCTTTCTCGTCCCATTCTTTTTCCATGACTTTCATCGCATTCTGGCACCAATCCAGCACCTTTCTGTTCTCTCCCGATTTTACGTTCAGCATCCTTGCAAATTCCTAAATTTTACATATTTTTAAATATAATTATTTACAAAACCATTAAAGACTTACCTTTCCCAACTCTTTTTCATTCAAAATTTGGGTCAGCCTTCTATGCTTGAACTCACTCTCTGCATCTTCGAATTTTAGACCACTATTCTCCAAAATCCGGTTCTTCTCCTTGGGGCCTAAGCCATCCCAAACCTCTACCAGGTTCAGACCTTCTTTTTTGAACGACAAAATTATCGATTGAACTTGGTCCCGTTCCAGACCCCAGTTCAAGATCATCCTATGAAGGATCGCCTTCTTCAAATCCTTCAAACTGGCCTCTTTGTGCACCAGCATGGTCCATTCGTCTCCGCCAACATCCGTTATTACCACCATTAATTTGACCTATAATGACGTTTTAGTCCATTAGGCCGTGATTTCTTCATAAAACCCAAACGCAAAAAACTCCCCCCCCCCTTTTTATTTTTCCATAAATTATTTCTTACTCCAAAAAAGGTTCCATTTTTTTTAATATAAACTCACCTTCGTGTATAATTCCGCCAATCCCACGTGCACTTCCATTCCCTTCGTTGTTTCTTCCACTTCCCTTTCTTGCACGTGCAGAATTTTAACTCTTCTTGGCACATCCGGCCCTTCTCCAGACGTTATAACCGGTAAAAACAGCACTCTTTTTACCGGCGTTTTATTTAATACCTTCTCTTTTAGTCGAATATCTTTCGACATCCCCGAAATCCTATTTCTGAAATATCAATTGTTAGGGCTTTGATTTTTCTCAAACACGACCCTTTCATTCTCTGAAATTCGTTATTTTACATAAAATGTTAAAAAACGCAGAAAAGTTCTCAGTTTCTCTGAAAATTTTTGGCTAACCGCCTTTCATCCTTCTCTTAAAATTTTCTCTTTTTCAATCTCCCTGCACTTTCTTTCAATATTTTCTACCTTCTTGTGCCTCAAATTTCACAATATTCCCCATTGCGTAGGCTCTAATTACCAATCACAAAATTTTCCACCAATCAGAATCAACCATCTGACCCTTTCATAATATCCTTTCTAGAAATTTCTGGACATTCTCCGACAACCTTCCAACTTTACATTCTTTCCGAATTTTCGCTGTAACGATTCCTCTCCACTGAAATTTTTCCTACTGGAGCTTTAAAATCTCAATAACCAAAACGTTTATAATGATCTAGAAACTTCGAAAAATCGAAATTTTCTAAAACTTTCAACGGAATTAAAACTGGAGTTAGACCTTCCCAGTACCGTTTTTTCTGGCAATTTTAGATTGCCTTCAAGAATCGCAGAATCAATATTTTTTCAAAATCACACAAATATAATTCGAAAAAATCCCCTTTCATTTATACAACCTCCCCCTCTCCCCTAATCACACACATATTACCCCACAGTACTCCTTCTTTATCAGGAGCATCACGAACATAGTGCTCATTCGTGACTGTACTCATTAAATATAAATGTGGTGTGACGTCTATTTGTTTGGGCCAGTTGTTTTTATACCCTCTCAAATTTCGTCACC
>SCLE01272317.1:0-12774 GCA_004367955.1 Bathochordaeus stygius | reverse complement strand
CATCGCTGAAGCCAGGCAGTGCGGTCTTCAATTTGTTAACAAGCCTCTTGATCCCAAAACTGTAGCAGCCTATTTTTGGCCTTATTGATGATAGGATTTTAGTATTAGGTTAGTTTAGAACTTATTTAGGCGGAGGAGGGGGGGAGGGGACTCATTCAGCATCGGATAACTTAGTTAGCATTTAAAATCCTCATAGCAATGGTTACTTTTAGTCTTTATTTGAACTTCTGGTTTATTGATACATCTTTATCATTATAGTTTGGTGATTTTTTAATGGCTTAGGTTAGTTTTGAGTAAGAGTTACAGGGTTTTACTCACAATTTTATGGATACCTGTGGTGATCCTACAGTTGTGAGTAAGGTAAGGGCTACTACTAAGTTTTGGTAATGTGTTTAAAGGGTTAAATATGATATATAAAAGGCCATTCTTTGATGTCGTTTGACCAGAGTTTTTCAAGGAATATGCCTAGTTCAGTCCGTAGCATTGAGTCCACTCCTCTTGTTAATATGTTAAGCTTATTGTCATCTTTGAGTAAGTTTGGATTAAGCTTAATTAATCGGAGCATCAGGTAAAAAGTCTTCCTCGACAAATCCTTAGCTTTATTACAAAAGGCAATATTGGCCGCTTCCATTGTACTAAATTTGCATTGGACGTCCTTGTCATTGATAGAAGTACAGTGGGTGTAGTCAATGCCTTGTAATCTCAATTCATTACAAGTAATTTCTAATGCCATTATTATTTTTATGTATTTTGCGATTCGTTTGGAAATGATTAGACCCATAGCCTTTTTGCTAAGCAGTTTTTTGCATCTGAGAGTTTTTATTTTGTAGTAAAAACCAGCTGCTAATGTTTGATTTTTGACGGCTTTCCCTAAGGTGAAGATGTTGATTTTTGATTTTGTCGCATTGCCACCTTTTTGATGTCCTCGGAAATCGTTTATAGTCAATTTCATGGTTGATTTTTCCATTCTGAACTTGACTTTTATTGGTAAAAATATAGTAAGTATAGTTTTTAGTTTATTATTGAAAATTAGCCCTCAATTTTACTGGAGCCCAGAATCTTTAGAAACTTTAAAATCTGCTATGCCTGTAGCAGTTTCGTATCACTACCCCAGCTACTTTATTATTAAATTTGCCGTTGGGACCGCATGTACAGTTTAAGCATCCTTGATGGTTTTTGAATAAATTTGTTGGTTCAATCTATATGAATTTATTCTAAAGCCCCACTCAATTTTATTGCTCCCGCTTTTAGTTTAGTTAGTCAGGTTGAGCACAATGTACACTTACTTCAATGGTTCTTGGCGTTTTCGCGTTTTTGTATTTGGTATTTTGTATTAGTCGTTCTCAGTAAAATTCAATTTGATCAGGATTGACGATATTTTGTCTGTATTTGATTAGAGCTCTTGTTCGCGAAGTTTGGTCATGTTTATCCCTGACTTGGTTATACTGTTAATTGACTATGCAGACTCTCAAACCCTTTGAATAAGCATAATTATTTAGGTTTGGACATTACTTTATGAGCATTTTTTGCGGATTGATAGCTCGTGGCATTTTAGTGGGGGTATAGTTATTTAAGCTTTTAGTTTTTCCGATCTTTCCGTTTTGTAACATGAAGTATTATTTTCGCGCTGAAATTTTACTGATACTGATGATTTATGGCGAAATATAAGATAAAGTACTATGTTTTTTAGGGCAGGATTAATTAGACTAGGTTTATCCATGCTAAATTTTTGTCTCTTTAAGTCAGGATTTCAGGCTGCTTAGCTTCTTTTTGACTATGTTGGATTTTTTGGCTAATTTTAGGCTAAATTTTGGGGTCGAGTGCAGCTTTATTAATTTTTAGGTTAAATTTTTCCTTTTTATTTGTTTATTAGTGGTTGCAATATTGGCTACAGTTTTTGGTCCCGATGAAGCTTTTGGATTAGGGAGATGGGTTTGCTGCTTTGCCGTTATTGGCTACGCGTTTTGATTATTAATTTTCAGTGAATTTGGTTTGGCTTCATTAATTCATGTTTCCTGTATAATGGAGTGACTATTGGGTTAGAGTGAGACTGGCGACCCGCGCAACAAGTTTGGCCGTTTTATGCAGTGCTATGGATCCAGATCGTTATAGATTACGCAGTAATTAGGTAATTATTATAAGTTCTTGTGATATTATCATTTAAGATAGTGATATTTTAGATGTTTAGCCATTTCGGATATTTTTATATTTTTTATACATTGTGACAATTTATATATTTGCTATTTAGAATTTGTGACATTTTATGTATTTGCCATTTAGGGTATTTTTAGTATAGCGATATTATTAGGCATTTGCCTTTTTTGATATTTTGATATAAAAAATAAGCAATTTATCGCTTTTTGCTTTTTAAAGGTGGCTGGTGATGTATATAAATTGCGTAAGGCCATTTATATACCACCCCCCCCATTCGTCAGAGTCACGCAAATCAGAGCGTCAGAGCGAGTGATCCTGAACTATAATATTTGGAAGATTTTTATAACTTTTTCCCTTCTTTTTTAAGGCAATAAATTTTGTGGACGATAAATTTTTCAGAAATTACCGTTGCTCAGAGGGCCCCCCACCTGTTGTATCGGTACTACCCTACCAACATTATGTTGATAGTGTAGGAGTTGGATTTGTGATATTTGAATCACCCCTGATTATTCTAAGTGTATTGTTCCACTCGGTGTTCAGGGCAGTCGCCGTTTCTGCTGCCACTTCTTTCTCAATTCTAGTGAATTCATTGAAGGATAGGCCTAGGTTGTTTACCCTAAGCATGGAAAGAGCTGAGATTCCCATTAGGGGTACTATTAACTCCTTAGCACTGCTTTTTTCAATAATTGATTCCATCGGTTGACAGAATTTGCATATTTTTAGGTCAGCCCGATGTGGACATTTCTCGCGGTAAAATGCCTTAATTTCACTACAAAAGTCTTTAGTGCCCAATAGGCGCCTAATTTGGTATGGCTAGGTTGCTATATACCAATTTAGGGCTTTTCTTTGCTGCTGTGTCACCTACACGCATTAGAATGCATTTTTCGTGCAAATTTTTTGGATCAGGCCATCCTACTTTTAGAAATAGCTCGCCATAGCAAAGTTTTCGATTGAGTTTGGGTCTAATATTGAGTATATCTGCTATGATATTTGTTATAAGCCTTGCTAGAATATTGTAATCCTTATCAGAGCAGATAGGCATGATTTCGTAGGCGTAGTTTAGATTCCCATAGATTAAACTATAGGCCAGTTTCAGTAGACTTTCCTGGGAATGTGAATATTTGATGTGGCAGATGGAAATACGGTGTCCTATAATCCTTTGTTTGAGAAAATTTAGTTGGTTTTTGAAACTAAGCTCGTTATTAAATCGCATACCTAGATATTTGACGCTCTCTGTATGTTTTATTAGGTTTTCGTTTACTATTATGTTTTTACCACAGTTAATCTTACCGACTACTGTGTACGAGGTCTTCGGATATGAAAGGGGGATTCTTCTATCTTCGGTCCATTTTGAGATTTTGCATATTAGCTTTTTGGCCGCTATTTTCGCTTCGATTAAGCTTGATCTGCTAATTACGCATATGATGTCATCTGCGAAACAGAAGATTTTAGTATTTTTGTCATTTACTTCAACGACATCTTCCACCCCGTTAAAAGCAATTTGGAATAGGGTCGGCGAAATTGCCCCCCCCCCTTGGGGAACGCCATTTGGTGACAGTGCTACTTGACTACTTTTTTGCCCCTTAGTTACTACAACACCTGATCGATCAGCTAGTTGTCTTTTTATGTACAGGCATATATTGTGTGTTGCGATTTGTTCGAGTTTGTGGCTAATTAAGTTGTGGGATACATTCCCAAATGCATTTTCGCAGTCTATTGTGATTAATATACAAACATGGCCTTTTGTGATTGTGGCTATTGCACACGTTACCTCTGTCATGGCCGTAGCACAAGATCTCCCTCTGCGGAAGCCATGTTGTTGATCAGATAGTAATTTTTCTGATTCTAAATAATCTTGCAAATTGGAATTTAGGAATTTGCCTTTGATTGCTGCGGCGAAACTCATTACACTAAGCATCCGATTGGCCTCGATGCTACTCAGATCCTTAGCCCCTAATTTTGGAATGGGGACTAGTTTATTAATTTTGTCACGTGTGGAATAACATCCCATCTCAATGTCAAGTAGCATCATAGATTTAAGCCTTTCAAGTAGTTGGAAGGGCCAGTACCGAATGACCCCTTTATTTATTGCCGAGTTAAGCCCGGTTGTTTTATTTTTGAGGCTACAAATTATTTTCATAATTGAATCAGATTTCGATTTTCCTGTATTATTAATCACTAGTTTCTTTTCACCGAATTTGACGTTAGGTAAGACCCAGGTTTCAGTGATATTTTCGAGTACTGCATCATTTTTTGGTTTGTTTTGTAATTTTGTAAAGTGTATCATATGTTCCTCAGCCGTATGATTACCCAGTTTCCCTTCGTTTTCTTTATTTTTAGAGTTATGCTTCCTATTTATGTGGAAGATATCGTTTTCACAATCGCTAAGTAAGCCCTTTCTGAAATAAATAGTGGCTGATCTAATGCTTGCATATAGTTTTTTGGATTCGGTTGATATATAATTATGTGTGCAAAGTCTGTTAATGGTGATAGAATTTTCGGGCATTAGTTCATTCATTGAATTTTCCATTAACATGACTAGTTTTTCAGTGTAAGGCAACGTTTCATATTCCGGGATCCAGTTTTTGCCCACGTTGTTATCTCTAGATAATACAGCTGACTTGATTAAGTTGTCTAGTATTGTGCAGTTATTGGTGAGGACTTCAAGTCCTTTGTCATATATATCTTGTGGCGTGACTTTGCGCCTCGTGCTAATCTGAATAGTACTTAGATTAATTTCAGCTCTTATGTCGAGTTTAGCCTCAATAACGGAATGACCATCGTTACCGGCTACGAGGTAGCCATCATGTTGATCCAGTTGAACCTTGGCTAGCCCTTTAATCATAAATATATCAATGTTTGAATTTGTACAGATCCCTGATTTAGCCTTTTTGTTAGGGATGTTTGTGAATTTGAAGTTATGGTTGCTATACGCGTTTGTGCTGTTTTTAAAGAAACTACAAAAAGTTTTGCAATCTTGGGTTCTTGGTTTTTGGTAATTTACGTTTAAGTCCCCACACAAAATGCTTGGTATTTTAGCTTGCTTTCGGAATATTATGCTGAAATGGTGTATGAAAAAATTGATATATTGATCCTTGCTAAAAATTCCAAGACTTCTGGCTTTAGGGGAGTTTATGTGGAATTTATAGAAGTTAGTGATGTTTATCGTAATTTTGTCCTTTATTTTTGTCGAAATTGCAAGCCCTATAAACGGCGGCATATCGTACACCGTTTTGACCTTGAATTTACAATCATTCCTAACTAGGATTGCGGAAACTATTGTTGGACGATTATGGATTTTTAGGGGTTTGTGTGTATACCCTGTGAAGTGACCTGGAATACCTAGTTTCTTAGAGAATAGTTCAGGCCTACAGTTTAATTCTTGTAGACAAATAATATGGGCGTCACCAAATGTCGTTAAAATATTTGGTATTTGATTTTTCGCGTCATTTAGGTTTACCGAGATTATTTTGATATTTTCGGCTGTATATGTTTTGATATTGCTCTTGTTTTTGTTTTTTATTTTGGGCTGATTTAATTGAGACCTATCTTGGTTGGTGTTAAACGCTCTTATGTTATTGTTCAGTTCCGAAGCTGTTACGTTGCGCCGTGATCTGATGGTGTTGGCGTTGCTTGGAGGCAGAATGTAGTGTCTGGTGTCATCTGTAATAATCGAGCGTGCAGATTCAGAAGAGCTACTAGCATCACTATTGTCGCCGCTTGTATTGGTACTGTTATTCACGAAGTCCGTGTTTGGCTCAGTAAGTATGATATTGTTAAATTGGGAACTATGGGGCAACTCCGGTATATATGTCGAGTCATTATCATTGTTTAGTCCATACCCTACATTCTGATTTTCAATAATTGAGATATTTTCGGCTGATATGGACATGTTTTGTGGTATTAAAGGGAATTGGAATATTGCTTCAGTTTCCAGCTCGTGTAATGCCATAGCGTCACGTTCCGAGCTTGTCATTAGGTTAGGACTAGGGGTTTCATACTCGCACGTTTGGTTATTGTGGTTACCTATATTAGTATTACCTTGGGTTTCGTTAGCTTCTGTTTGGTGGGTTATTGTTGTTGAGCTCGCTCTTTGTAATTCTATGTTCTCCGGCCTTTTATTTGGATCATAACTGACTTGAGTTATATTAGGGTTAGTTTTAGGGTGTATACTCAAGATGGACATTTGTCTGTGTTGGTACTGATATTTACAGATGCCCTTTGGCGTATTCTCAGTTAAAGTAGTAGGGCCCAAATGAAGACCCGAAATTATTTCGTCGTGATATTTGATATAGACAGCATTAGTTTTTGGTGTAGGCTTGGAATCAAGCTGAGTGTTATGAGTGGGAATTTTATTCATAATGTAGAGTGTAGACCCCAGACTGCTATTTAATGCGAGGGTATTTCTTATCTTCGTTTGTTTTGCTTTGCTCTTGGTTTTGTTTAACAGACTTCTGATATATTCCGTGCTACCGTTTAGTAGCCTTTTGAGGGTGGTAAAGATAATTGCATCGCCACTGACATGGGGGACCTTGTACCCATATCTAGCGAAAATCTTTATTAGTGCGAGAAATGTCCTATTTGAGATTTGAGGTAAAATGACTGAATTGATTTCGTCGGCTCGACCTGTTCTCAGAATTTTTTGGATATTGTTGTAATCCGAAACGGCTGGTTGAAAGCGAGCCATTTCGGCCCTTAAGGCAGCAATTTCCTCTAAAACCGGTTTGTCAATATTAGCATCAACGTGTATTTCACGGCTCGCTATTATGAAGTTGTTCATGATATCGAGGGCTAATTCAGGGACTATGAAGCATATGTATTTGAACAGTAGTTTGTTTGACTGACTGAGATTACTTTTACTTCGTGTGCCTATGCCTGCCATAGACTTTCCTCGCGGCCATGAGATTTTGTCTTGGTTGAATTTCAGTCTCTCACAATTGGCCAGATAGTCATTGATGTTAATATTGAGTTTTAACATTACTTCTCTAGGCCCAACTTCATCATCCCTCAAATTTTTCAATGGCGATCTGCCGTCAGAGAGGCTATACGCTATCCTGTATATTGGATTATCTTGCATTAGGGGGTAAAAGAAAGGCTGTCATGCTCCAAAATAGGCCTACTACAAAAACAGGGGGGGGGGGCCAGACAACACCTCCCGACGGCAAAACTGCGATTATGTTTCACCGCCAAGAGGGCCCGCCGCCCAGAGCGCCCCCCGCCCCGCATCACTACCAGGATAATTTAGGAGGCTTTGTTTTAGTAACTTAGTTGACCCATCATTAAACACAATTCCCGGCCTTATTTGTTATTTAACCATTTTGAAAGTCATTGGGGGTTGAGTGCCCTCAATTCCCGGCCTTATTTGTTATTTAACCATTTTGAAAGTCATTGGGGGTTGAGTGCCCTCAGGACTATTTACTATTCAGTGTAGTATAATATGTTTGATAAGTTCGAGCTGATTTTACAGGGTTTGACTGGGTCACGGGTAGAGTATGGGAAGACGATAAAAGTAGACGTTTTTGCTGCTAGGTACAGTTTTAAGCTCGATTGAAACAGCGCTTATTGTTTTCAGGTGGGCGTGATTTTACTTTAGTTTTAGTTTAAATTAATTGTCTTATATGTTTGAACATTGTCCTTGTTTAAAATATCCGTAATCGTGATTTTAGATGCTTTTTGTGGAGCGAAATTATTGGTCGATATTTGTGGCGCATTATTATCATTGGACGCTCCCCCCCCTTCCTTGCGGAAATATGGATTTGCCGGAATATGTTGGCTTGGATGGTTTTGGCGTTGCTGTATCAGATGTTTCGGTGCCGATGCTATGGTTATATGTGTCACCGTTTGAAGCTGAAAGGGAAGTGATAATTTATGATTTTGTTTAATTAATAGGACTTCACCCATTTAATTTAGATCTAAATTTTATTTATGGGAGGACCTCTCCCGTTAGCTTTTGATTCGAAATTGTTTTTTGGGGGGAAAAAGTAGCAGGTAGGAAAATAAACGGCGTACTTTTTTGCTTTAAAATAAAGATATTTGGGTGTTTGCCAGTTTTCGATATTTTTGGATTGTGGCATTATGGATACTGAACGCTATGAAATTTTTTCGAAAAATAATATTTTGGATATTTGCTTTTAAGGGATTTTAAAACTAGTGAAATTTGGATATTTGCCATTTTGGATATTTAAATATGTTAAATGATTTAGTTACTATAATTAAGGTGTATACCCTTGGTGATGGTTTTATTGGCGTCTAATACCGCGCTCTCGAATTCATCATCATCAGTGGCAGATTCACTGCGGCTTTCGAGCAGATCAGCTTCATTCGCCTCGTTGAAGCTGTTGTCCGATATCAATGTATCAGATCGGTCATTGTTGGACGATTTAGTTGTTTCTGGACTTCGGTTGACTTTATTATTTGGATTTGTTGAAGAGGTTGTTGACAGGTTAAAGTCAATGCGTTTTGAAGCGAGCGGGCTGCTCTGAAGCGATATATCCGATGACTTGTTTGTTGAATTAATTCTTTATGGGAAAGGTTGACAGAGGTGGGTGCCGAGGGACTGTATGTCATTTAGGATATGGTTTTGACAATAATTGTTAGTTTTGCAGCATTAAGACACATTTTTACGAATTACGTGTTATTTTTGACAAGTAAACTTAGATTTCTGCGACTAGATTAGTAGTTTCCATGATGGGTGACTCCGTTCGTCATTATTTTCGACGCGGCCCCTAGGTTGTGATTTCCAGCTATTCAGCGGCACCCCCCGGTCGAGTCAACCTTTCCCAACGGATTCCGGTGCAGGACTATCAATTTGCATCGGCTCGTTGGAGATTGTTGGAATTTCACCTATTGGCGTCTCATCCGTTGTTTTGGTGGCTTCAAAAGGACCGTTTGGCCAGGCGTTGGTAGAGCTTGATCTGTCTGAGCATGATAAGCGCCCCCCTATAGGTATATCGTTGGTATGATAAACCTATCCCTTGTTTTTCGTTATAATTTCAAATTTCTTGGTTTGTTTCGATTAGGATTTTTGACTATTAGTGGTAGAATCGATCGCTCGAGTCGGTTGTCAAGATTTTGGTCATAGCTAGCGTTTTTATGATGGTTAGGATGAGGGATTATGTGACTATTTAACTCAGTAAAGCCTTATCGTGGAAGCTGTGACTTCCATTTGCGTGGGTGGGGTCATTTCGCCATGGCTTTGGGTCATGTTGCTGCTTTGGACCTGGTTATCGTTTGTGTTGCTTTGGTGCATGATTGCTAGCTGAGCTGTAGCAGTACTGATTTCAGCCGTGCCCCCCTCAAAGTGTTGCTTTATCTCGGATTTGTTACTGCTATAAAGTTTACATTTGTTCTTTGTAAAAGCAGGGCAATTTTAGTTACGTTATGCTTTTTTGGGCATGATTTGAAAAAGGTCTGTTGCCATGAAGTAATGATTATGAACGTAGTTTCAATTCAGTATTATTTCTGGCGAGGTTTTTAAGGCCTAATTTCGATTAGGTGGTATTTTTGTCTTTAGTTCACACCTAGTATTTTTGTATGTAATTTTTAGCGGGTGTGGCCAGTTTTTAGTTTATTTTTTTATTACTATTAAACAGTGTTTTTAGCTGTTATTTTTCGTTAGGCATATTTCGATATCGCATCTGGATTTCTTTTATATGGCATGGGTTTTGGTTTAGTTAGTTTTTTGGGCGCTGGGTCAGATTTAGGGATTATTGGTTTAAGTTTTTATTTCAGTGCCTAATTTTGATATGGTAGCGTTTTTGGTTTTGTGGTTACTTTCAGGTTTGGTAATTTTTGGTATAAGATTTGGATTTCTGCTTTAGTGCATATTTTGGCTATATGACCTTTTTTGGCCGCTATTTTCCCGTTTTTGTTTTGTTTTTGGTGTGGATTTTCCTTTTTTGACTGGTCGTAATTTTTGGTTAGTTTTGGTTTTTGCCCTTTATTTCGAGTTTTTGAATTTTGGGACAACTTCGGGTTATTATTTCATGGCACAGCTTTAGTTTGGAAATGCTTTCTGGACTTGGACTCAGTACTAGTAAATTTTATGTGGTATCCTTAATTTCGCTACAGGGCGTGATTTTAATCAAGTAGTATTTTTGGTTATTGCTTAGATTAGGGTATTTTTTGGTATTCATTTTTATTATTTAGGAGCTTTTTATTAGTTTTTTGACCCCATTTGTGATTTTGATTAGGTATTGTTTATTGGCATTGCTTCAAGTTCAGGAACTTTTAATTTTGAATTTTTCCCTAGAGTTCGGAAGCTCGCGTAATTTTAGGTTATGCTTTGAGCCTACGAATTTTAAAAATGGCTTTATTATTTGTTTTAGTTTTAGCGCCTTTTTAGTTTGGAAATGCTTCCTGGACTAGGTCTCAATGCTAGTAAATTTTAGGCGGTATTCTTAATTTCGCTACAGAGCGTGATTTTAGTCAAGTAGTATTTTAGGTTATTACTTAGATTACGGTATTTTTGGTATTAATTTTTATTAATTAAGAGCTTTTTATTAGTTTTTTGATCCCATTCATGTTTTTATTTATTAGGTATTGTTTATTGGCATTGCTTCAAGTTCAGGAACTTTTAACTTTGAATTATGCCTAGAATTCGGAAGCTCGCGTGGTTTTTGGCTATGTTTTGAGTCCACGAATTTAAAATATGGCTTTATTAATTGTTTTAGTTTAATGAATGTTAGATAATTATTGGTTAGGTACAGTCCTATGGATTTTTGTACCAGATTAGAACTTTATATCATTGCGTAATTTTATTTTAAGTAACATTTTTGGACGTAGTTTGAAGCTTGAGAATTTTGGAGTAGGCTTAGGGTTTAGTCGGGGAATAGTTTTGACTAAGTAATGTTTATTAGGCATTATTTCAGGATTTTGGAACTTTTGGTATTGATTTGACGCTTCCGTTAAGGGACCTAGTTTTAATTATGTTACATAGTGAACATTTTGCGTTATTTTCAGTTCTATGAATTTTTGGGGTTAGGATTCCGGTATGAGCGAGCGTCCTCAGCTGTGTATACTGAGACCAGGCCCGGGAAGCATTTTATTTGTTTTATCCTTATTTTAATTAGAATTATGGTTTGTCATTATTATGTTTTGCGATTTAGACATAAAGACGATCGCCGCAGGGGAGGAGCTAGCTTCAGTCCTGAGCCGATCGTTATTGTAGGTTTTCATATTTGGAGATTCAGCTAAGTTCAGGCTATTATATTAATTTTGGTGCCAGATTATTGTGACCTACATCTATGATTTACCTACGGTTGGGAGCAGCTGCCCGACCGTCGTAGTTTTTGATTTATTTTAAGCTGTTAAATGTATACTATTAGTCCTGGAGATCACATTGCGAGTGTCCGAATTATTTCTCATGTGTTCTGCCTGCTTAGTAATCGCACCGTAGGTCTTCAGTTTGGTTGATAGTATGCTGGTGTGTCTGTTCCGGTTTTTAACCATACATTCAGCAATTTCATCGCATTGGTCGCTGGCTGTTTTTGTATCAATCATTTGAAAGATTTTTGACTGCACTCTGTTCGTATCTGAGTTATAGACAGTGGAAGCTAGGACATTTAACCGGCCATTTGCAATGTGATTGTACTCAATAGCTACCTCTGCTTCATCCTGCGCTATTTTACATTTTTGGTTTAGATTTCGTAGTTCATTGTCGATTGCACTTTTGAACGCATTATTTTGATCGACTATATTCATTTTAATGGAGTTAATGTTGGAATCATTGTCGGCTACTTTTTTGGTCAAGCTTTTAATCAGTTTGTCATGACTCTGGTAGACAATTTCTACCTTGCTATTAACTTGTGCAATTTTTTCATCCTGTATCGTAGTTTGACGTTTGATTTCGTCATTAACTATTTTTTGCAGGTTAGCCTCTCCATTAGCTGTATTTATGATCTGATCAACGTCATCGTCACCAATGTCATCATTACTTACCGCCCTTGATTTCGGCATTTTTTCTTTACTCATTCGCAGAAATTTTACCATATATTTGTACTTTATGGCCCTAGATTCAGATAGACATTGTCTGCTGTTGTCGAACATGAATGATTTTTGCTTGTAGCTGGCATAGATGTCTTGCATCGTCGGTAGGTCGAGGACAGAGTTATATTTCTCATCTTTGTTAGGTTTAATAAACGGCTTACCTCTTCTGTTGAGGATTCCCTTTTTCCTCTTGTAGTTTGCATTATAGGCTCTTTTTTGATTAGTTGTTGAATCAAAGGGTTCATTCCTTTTGAGCCATTTACATGCCATGAACGAAATGGCCCCCTCTACGTCCTCGAAATCAAATTCCATTGCTCTAGGATATGTGCCCACTCTAGAGGCTTGAGCGTCTTGTCTAAAAGTCTTCCTGTGAAGTTCGTTGAGTTCTTTAACTTGGCTGTCAAGAACAACCATACGGACCCCACCTTTATGATACATTAATTTCGCCATGTTATATTTGGAGACGAATTCGTCACACCGCGGTATATATACGCTCCATACATCATCCGCATCAAGAGACCATGCCTCTCTAATAAATGGAAGTAGAGCCGTGACTGATTTATGACTTCTAGTATTAATCTTATAGTGGCCAAATCTTAGAAATGTCATCAGGCTTACTATATTATCGACCCT
>SCLE01271217.1:0-12782 GCA_004367955.1 Bathochordaeus stygius | reverse complement strand
GTCTGTTGCATAATGCACGGAATGAAAGGCATAGGGTAGTCTATATTAGAAAGGTGAAAGAAATTTGTGCGTTAGAGGCCATTTCTAGTTTTATTGGTGGATTTGTTGTTTTTTAGTAGTTAATTGCTAAGTGCAAAATAGAAATGTGTTGAATATACTTGGGGTGGATCTGAGTACTCTCATAGCCTTGAATCGGACTCATATTCGAGCGGAGATCATGGTCGAGTGAAAATCCTAGATGGGCAAAAAACTTCTGACAGGACATTTTATGGTTTTTCTGGATTTGACTAGTTTTTAAACACGACCAGATTGAAAAAGTAATTATGCACACAGCTAATTATGGTAAAAAGTATTTTTTAGGCTTTTAAACTAGAATTTTTAACTAGAATTTTTATTAGCGATTTGATAAGGCCGGTTATGGTGGGTTTAGCTAGGGAACGTTATTAAAAACAGTTTGGAAAGTTCTTTAGAAATACGACTGAGTGTGAATGGACACTTGCGACGGGCGATAAATAGGCGGAGGGGGGTTGTGAGATCGAGGGAGTCATTCATATCAAGCCTAAGACTTCTGCATTTGTTTTCCAGGAAACAACATTGGGAGCAGTTTGTCAGCCCTGCTCTGTGGGGACAGCGGGCTTCGTAAAACGATTTTACTAAGAGGGGGAATTCAGCGGTGCCAAACTTCTGCCGTATAAAGTAGGGTAATTGATTGAAGGTGAAAAATAAATTATGAGGGAAGAATTTGGTATTGGTTGGCCTATTAAGGGGGATGCAAACAACAGGGGTATCAAAGTTTGCCGGGTCTATTATATATTCCTTAAATTTGCTTTCTTCATGATATAAAAGAGAGGAAATTTCTTTATAAAGGCTTTTGGGTTCTTTATTAATTATAATTTTATTTGCGAATGTGTTGACACTTTTGAGGTGAAGATTACTTGGACATGGCCATCCTACTCTTTTGAATGTACGCGCGTATGAAAGTTTGTTATTCTTGATAATTTTTATATTCAAAATATCAACAATTATATTAACGATGAGTTTGGAGATGGAATTATAGACTCTTGGAGACTGGATCGGACATATTTCAAGTCCATAATTTATGTTACCATAAATTAGTGAAAAAGCTAATTTTAGTAGATTCTTACTGCTAGATGAGTATTTAATGTTATTAAGGAGCTGTCTATGAGCATATATCTTGGTTCTGATGTGGTTTAGGTGGGCCGTAAAGTCAAGATTATTATCGAAATTTATTCCTAGATACTTGTTAAAATTCTTGTGAGAAATGGCTTCACCGTTTTCAGCTATAAAATTAGACAAATCAAACTTACCAATAGCCGAATACGAAGTTTTTGGGTATGAAACCAAGATACCACGTTCCAGGGTC
Organism: Bathochordaeus stygius; assembly: GCA_004367955.1. Taxonomy (NCBI): domain Eukaryota; kingdom Metazoa; phylum Chordata; class Appendicularia; order Copelata; family Oikopleuridae; genus Bathochordaeus; species Bathochordaeus stygius. The sequence continues at coordinate 11,398 of SCLE01271217.1, read as the reverse complement.
CAGTCTGCAATACGGCTAAGCATATTCTTGGCAGTCGTAGTGGCTTCAGCCAGCGTGGGGCGACAGATGATCCCAACCAGGTCATCTGCGAATAAAATTATTTTAGACAACAGATCACCTATTTCAATGAGTTTTTCAACACCAGATAGTAGTAGAGAGAAGATTATGGGTGAGAGGGCGCCCCCCTGAGGAACCCCATTATTCGGGAGCTCAAAAATATCACTTAAGGAGCCATTGTGGGAAACTTGTCCAAATCTTTTGGACAGGTTGGACGTGAAAAACCTGAGCGCTTGAATGGAGGAGAGCGCCTGTAATCTTTTGATTATGATAGCGTGTGGAGGAGTCCCGAAAGCGTTTGCGCAATCGATGAATAATAGAATACAGTGCATTTTTTTGGCGACTGTGTTAATGAAAAGTAGTAGCTCGGCGATTGCGGTGCTACAGGAGAAGCCTTCCCTAAAACCATGCTGACTATCCGGGAGTAGATTAAAGAGTTTAATAAATTTTTGAAGTAAAAAAGACGCACTTTTACCACACATTGCGTGCTTGAAATTAGGGACGCATAGCATCCGGTTTGATTCAATTTTTTCTGGGTTTTTGGCACTGAGTTTGGGGATGGGGACGAGCTTGTTAATTTTATCGTTCTGAGGTACTATACCGAGCTTGATATCAAGTTCAATGCTTTTACCAAGAAAAAACTCGGCTTCTTTGGGGAAAAAGTCTAATACATTTCCACATATAACTGAATTAAGCCCTACCGTGGTGTCTTTGAGGGAAACTACAAGCTTTTTGATTGAGTCACCCTTCGTGCGCCCGCGCTCTGAAAACGAAACACCGTCCGTTCCAAATTTGGGACAGATGGGGTCCCATGACACTTTGTTGATGTCAAATTTAAGGTCACTGGTAACATTCTGTAGTTTGATAAAGTGACACATATGGTCCGTCGCCGAGTGATCACCTCTGAGCCCAAACGAGAATTTGTCTTTAGAGTTGAATTTTCTATTAATGGCAAAAATATCATTCGGCGACGGACTATGTCTTGATAGTATCTTACTTTGATACTTCCTCTTGTCTGCTTGATTCATTCTAGAGAGCAGTTTACGGCTTTTGAAAAGTAAATTAACTTCCTTCGTGGATAGCGAATCAGTTCTAAATAAGTTATTGAGCTCTCGAACTAAAGAATATAATTTTAGCGACGCAGGACTGGAATAGTTTAGATTCTTATTATGTTTGAACGATATTTCTTTGAGGGGCATGATTTTACTCATGCCTTTCTCGAGAATATTCGTTAGAAATGCTGTATAAGGGATGGTGTCCATTTCGGGACACCAGCTGGTATCAGTTGATGATGGAAGTAGTGTTTCAGCCTGCCGTAGGAGTTTGATTAATTTGAAATGATTTTTGTCCAGCAGATTTTTGCATGCGTCATGAATTGCCTCAGGGGACGGCTTGGTGCGAACCTTAACAATCGAGGTGTTACTTTTTATGGTTGATTCGAAGTCAATGGAAAATTCAAATGCAATGTGACCGTCATTTTTAACGGTGATTTGACCGTCATGTCTGGATAGGGAGGGCTTAAAGAAACCCTTAAACATAAAACAGTCAATATTTGACAGTTTTTTGTCACTAGTGAGAGAAGACTTTCTTGGGACGTTTGTATATTTAAATTGGTGGTCGGTATAGTTTTTGCTGTTTGTTTTTATGAAGCTGGACAGTATTTTACAATCCTGTGGCCGGGGGTGCCTGTAGTTCAAATTTAGATCGCCACACAATATACTAGGCGTCTTAAATTGTTTTTGAAATATAAATTGGAAGAGTTTTATGAAAAAATTGGTTAGAGTTGAGTTATTGAAAATTCGTAGTGAGCGAGCTTTTTTCGAGTTCAAGTGAAAGCGATATAAGGTGGCTACATTAATAAGTAGCACATTTTTGGGGTTATTCGGTTTGATTTTCCCCTGGACCCGGATGGTGATCATGGTAAGTGGGGCATTTGTGATAATTGGAGTGACTAGTAAGCCGAGGTCATTTCTGACCAAGATGGTGGAAAATATCCTATTTTGCCCGTCAATTATGACGGGTTTGTGGTAATAGGCCGTAAAGTTTTGGGGAAAGGCGTATTTTTTATCAAGGGAGCTGGGGTCAAAATCGAGCTCCTGAAGACAGAAGACTTGGGCGTGCGAAAAGTAGGTGAACAGATTGGGTATTTGTTTAGAGGGATTATTTAAATTGACCGACACAATGGTCAGTTTTTTGCTGAGATAACATTTGATTTTGGAGTCAATGTTCCGATTTTTTGGTTTGTTATTATTAAGTTCAAGGTTGGTTTTAGAAAACTTTCTAACTTGCTCGTGGATCTCGTTAAAATTATTTAACCTTTGCAGTTCCATTTTCGAGCGAACGGGCGGATTTATATATACGCGTTTAATTATTTGCGTTTTAATTGGGGTTTCTATGGGTGAGAGTGAATAAAGGGAGGATGGGGGGCTTAAATAGGGTGGAGAGACCGGGAGTGGGGGGGGGAGCTATATGCTTTGGAAAGCTTGGAATCGGGTGGATGATTACGGTGAAACAAGGGGGTTTTTGTATTAGAATATTGGTCCTCGTCGATATTTTCACTTTTTAGTGTTGCTTTGACTACGGGGGGTTGGATTGACAATTCTGAGAATTTTAGGGATAGGTTGTCAATGCTATTCATGAAGGAGTTGCGTGGTTTTGGGGAGTTATTATCTGAAGGGATTCGTTCGCCGGTGGGGGTAGAATTGCCTTGTAAAACGGACCCCTCTGGATCAGTGTAACTGAATGGACTAGAATTAGACGAGTTAGAACGTGAAACTGTTCTGTTTGCTTTTATGGGACTACATGGTTTGCTATTTGGAAGGTGTCCACGAGCGGTTTCGGGAGGGCTGGGGGTGACCTGATTGGTTGGCGAAAGGACAGGGGGGTCGTTGGGAGGGGGGCTAATAATTGGGTTGGTCATTTTTGTATGATGATTTGTTGGGCGATAATTTAGTGGAGAGACATCGGGGGGATAACTTTTTGTTGATATAATGAGCTTACCAGGTGGTTTTAGACGCGGAGAGGAATTTATGCGTTGTTCCATTTTATTGATTAAATAGGATTTGTCTTTAAGGTTAATTATCACGGTTTTGTTGTCAGCACTTGGCGCACTGAGGAGGGGAGTGCGTTGAATGGGGACCATGGCAGATACCGCTAGAGAGGGATTTGAGGGTATTTCAATGGCGATAGCGGGTGGCGTTTGATGTGTAGGGTCTTCAATTTCATCAAGAAGCGCGGCAAGAAATATAATTAATCGTTCGTTGTTGCTTATAGGTGGCACTAAAAATTCGTTTTTGGTTAGAATATTTAAAGTGAGGTAGAAGAGGTTGGTGGATATGGGTGGCAGCTCAATATTGTCGATTGCATTGGGATCTCGAGAGGATACTATGGCCTCGATGTTGGAGTAACTGGCGCGGGCCGGGATGAATCTATTAAGGTTGTATGAGATGTCTTTGAGTTCATTCATAATAATTATGATGTTATCACCAGGGGCGTCTAGTTTTAAACAATGGCTGAGTAGGGTGTCAATAACGCTTAGGGTCACCTCAGGGGCGATAAAGCATAAGAATTTAAAAATTAGTTTTTCGGATTGGAGGTGAATACAGTTTGGGGTTCGGTTGAGAAATTTGGGCCATCCTCTGGATACATCTTTTTTAAGTGATGAATTAATTTCTTTGGTGGTTAAATTCGCGTTGGGGTTAGCGATGAAATCATTGATAAGGTCATTTATATCTTTAGGGATCATGTCGCAGTTTACCGTCGTGAGTGGGGCACACTTTGTAGGTATGTGAGTATCGATGGGAGAAAAATTAATGTTGGGTTTTTTTAGGAAAATGCTAAGGCTTTCATCATAAGTTGGGGTTTTGATGACGGGAGGGGGGGATTTGGGGAGACCCTGTGAACAGGCATTTTCTGGAATTGAAGATGGTATTGGGAGGACTAGCTCACTAGTGATTAGATTAGGGATGATTGAGTTGGCGGGTTTTCCAGCTCGAGATTTCTTACTATCTTTACGGATGTGTGGGTTTTTGCTATTTTTGCTCATTTGTCGTTTGAAAAGGGATGGTGTTTTAGTAAGTTCGTTCATCCTTTTGATTGCATTGAGAGGCGGGTTGGTTTTCCCCATTTTACTCAGAAATAGCTTGGCTTGTTTGTGGGGGGAGGGACTTTTATATAAAATAGTAGGTTTTATATTATCAGGATCAGAAGGGGAGAATAGGCTGGAGTGAGGTTTTGCTTTGATGGGGGGGGGGATAGAGTTTTACTGCGTAGGTTAGTGGGGGTGTGATGATCGGTATAATTAAGCACGGATAATGCTTCCATGACGGTGAGAGTTGCCTTTTTAGTCAATTTAATCTGACTGGAGTTGTCGTGTTCCGGCGGAGTAATCGTGGGTGAAGATTGTAGGTGCGAGGGCCGAGGATTGCTTTGATTATACAGACTGGCAAGTTCATAGCTTGAATCGCCCTCGTGGGACGACGAGAGTAGAATGTTAGTGGGATCACGATGGGGGGGGGATTCGGAATCAGAGTTGGACATGGAAATGTCGTTTCCAGAGAACTGAAGGTTTTCGCGTGAACTGAGGGAGAACATTTCTGATGTATGCTGTATATCTTGAGTTTTGGAGTTGGACTCCGTTTCATTTTCGGGCAATATATTAGGGGTGATATTAGGGGTGATAGGAGCGTCATTATGTTTTAAATCAGAAAAATAGTTGGCCCCTAATATATTTAAAAAATTGAATGCAAATTTTTGATTATAGTCAACTGGGGGGGTTAAACTGCCACTGCTGGCTGAGATTTTTGTTGGCATAATTAGTTCCTTGGATGGTGATTGTAGAGAGGAACTTGGCAGGATCACCTGGGATTCGTCCATCGGAATATCTTCGTCTCTCGGAGGATGGTTATGTAGCGAAGGAGATTCGGTTAGGATGGAATTTTCGAAACTGTCGAGTTCATGTGGGATGGGCTCATAGGCTTCATCGAGATCATCAGGGTAGAATTTCGTTTGTTTATCACTGAAGATGATTTATTAACAGGGGGAGGGAAGGGTGGGGAGAAAATTATGGGATTGGTAGATTTACATAATTTTCTATAATTTTAATAAATATATGTTTAGGCAAAAGATTTTTGTGATGGCTCGGGACGTTTTTTGGAGATACAGAGTGGAAATTTATGAATAAATGTAGAGAAAAATGCAGATTGAATACCAGAATTTTTATTGCGTTTTAGAATACTACCATTTTTAGGTCAGTTTAGAATTGGCGAAATAATTTAGGTGAATTAGGTTAGCTTAGTTCGTAAATATTGTTTTTTGGATGTTTATACACAATTTACGAGCGGAGATTCCTGAGCCCTTACCCGTTGAGAATCATATTCTGCATGGTGATTAGCTTGATACGATTCTTGGTGATGCCGTCATGTTTTAGCCTATTAGAGTGTAATCTTTCCTTTATCGCCGATGCTGATTTGCACTTGCTACCTTTGGATGGTTCAAATGCCGGCATGACTTCGTCGTCATGAGAAAAGACTTTACCAGCAATTAATCCGAATCTGGCATTGGATATTAGTCCATACTCAAGGGCGACATCCATCTCAGATTGAAGTGATTTTGATAAATCAGTCAGTCGTTTTAACTCACGGTCGGCAATGGAATTAAAACCTCTAATTTCTTTCCTGATATTTTCATGCCCTTCAGTCAATTTTTTGAGGACCTTGTTATTGGATGCACCTGCTGTTTCGATATCCAGGATTTTGGTGGACTGGTTTTCAACCATCGTGGTCAAGTTTATGACGCGTTTGTGGGTGGAGGAACCTCCGTCGTATGCTACAAAGTTTAATCTGAGATCTCTGTTGCTGACCTCCGGTAGTTGATCACCATTTAGGTTGAAGAAGCGGAGCAAAACACTGTATCTTATTTTGCGGGATTCTTTAAGACAAGCTTCTTCGGAAGTAAATCTAAAAAAATATATGCCCATTTTATCATATGTTTATAACAGTTTTCAAGGTTTTATCGGAGTTATGTTATGGGTGTCAACTTGAGAAAGTGAAAAAGATTTGGGATTTTAGCCGCCTTTATAGGCATAATATAATTTTCTCTTGTACATTATTGGTGTTTTGAATGAGAAGGGGGCGTTTTAGAATATTTTATTGGATGGGATGAGCGAGCGGACAACGGTTTTATTGTTTGGACGGAAAAAGAATTTTTTACGCTCAATCATTTTAGGCTCAATCCATTTTGAATTTAGGGTATAATTAGGCAGCATTGGTTGCAAGATGATATTTTTCGATTATTTCAAAGTTTTTACTGGATTTCCGCATTCCGAAAATACACACTTTATAACAGCTTCGCACAAACTTTACACAAATCTTCAGGCAAATTTCTACACAGATTCCAATATAGATCCAAAAAAAATTTTTACACAACTTTTTACACAAAAAAATTTTTACACAACTTTTTACACAAAAAATTTTTACATAAATTTTTACACAAATTTTTACACAAATTCTCACACAACTTCTTACACAGATTTCTATACAAATCCATAAACGAATTTCAATGCAAGTTTCCTACAAAGATATCTATGAAAAAAATTTTGTACGATTTTTGGCCTGTTTTTGAAGAGCATTTAGCATTTTTATAGTGGAGGCTAATCTGAATTTTTGAGAGAGAAAAGAATGGAGGAAATACATATTGGGAAGCATTAGCCCGACGACGTTATTTAACGGGGCTAAGGGGTACATTCATTATTTTCATCTTTTAATAGATGACTCAATACATACTTCTGATGGTGTCAAGAGATACAAATGTTTTGGGTGATTGTGGTACTTACTTGTAAGCCAGGTCTGGATTATCAAGATAGATATCCTGCATTGAGGGGATATCAAGAAGCGAGTCATGTTTTCCGCTGTTTGGAGGTATGACAAATTTTTTGCCCCTTCGATTGAGAATAGGTTTATTCAGCTTGTAGTGGGCGATAAAAATCTGCTGTTGTTCTTCAGTGGCTTCGAAGATCTTATTACGTTTTAGCCATTTTGACGCCTGGAAGGTTATGGAGGAAGCCAGATCTTCGATGTCAAATTTGTATGACTTAGGGAATTTACCTGAACACGGTACGACTGCAATGGCTTTAGGACAAGTTTTTCCAGCGGAGTTTGGTCAATTTGTTTTTTAAGAAGCGTGATTTAAAGCAATTTGATGTAATACTGCAAACACTAAGACTACAGATTACAAAACAAAGCTAGAAATACAAAACACTGCAAGAAATTGCAAAAAAACATTCCTCTGGCTTATCTGAGAAGACGTGAAATATAATGAGACATACCGACAGATGATTCCTGCAGGGAATCGTTATATGAGGAAGCATGAAGTGCGGAGAGCTCGTTTCTGAGCTTATCATTTAACTCTCTGTCTTCACCGCCAAATTTGAACGAAGAAAGGGCTCTCACATACTTGTCGGCAAATTCATCGCAGGATGGAAGCCAGAGGGTCCACTTACGGTCGGCGTTTATCGACCAGGCTTCATGAATAAATGGCAGAAGGGCAATTGTAGTTTTAGGAGAACTAATGGCTAATTTGAAATGCAGAAAACGGAAAATTGTCATAAGGTTAACGATATCCGTGCACTGAATTTTTCTGAAGACATATTGCGCATTGAGATCAGAGCTCTTCCTTCCGTCGATTCTAATGGTGTCGGGATGAAGCCCGTTGGCTTCAAAGAGTGATAATATGCTCCCTAATTGTGTTGGTTTAAAATCGACGGAGAAGACTTCATCCCTGAATTCGCGTCCTGAGGGGCAGTCGGCTGGAGACATGCTGATGAAGAATTCTCGTGGGTCTACGTTATCAGAGACATGAACTAGGGGGAGTTCGATTAGGTCGGAACGTGCCGTATCGGTTAACCAGCCCTCCTCATGAAACCAATTGAAAATTGGTTTGTATCCATTAAAGAATTGGTTCGTGGTGTTCCTAGTGTACGGAGTGGATCGGTTCCAGGAGTTAGTGCGTGAATCGTTACCGCGACTTCTGTTTCTGCTGGAATTATAACGATTTCGAGAGGGGAAGCCTCTGCCGCCTCGTGTTCTGCGATTATTTGGAGAAGTAATTGCGTCAGAGCCCCCATTTGCAGAGACCCCTCTCCAGGAGGGGGGGTCCTGTACGGGGAAGTTGTGATGCACGAGCGTAGTTAAAGCCTAAAAAGACGGAAAAGACGGATCATTAATTTTAGCTAACCTTGTTGCCGTTGGGTGGACCCGAAATTTCCATACGAGTTTGGATAGAGATAACTATTAAGGTTGGATGGAGCTGAACCTGTGGTGCTGAAGTTATTTCTATGGGCGGCGTTCGTATAGTTAAGGGTGTATGACGGTACATTCTCTTGAAAACCGGCCTGAGGGAGGTTACTGCGCAGAGAGCTGACTGATTCATTGCTAGTTGACCGCGTAGTAGCAGGCTGGGGCCTGTCGTAGGCTGAGTAGTTGGAGTATCTGGACATTGGTATGCGTTAAGGCTGAGGGCTTGTTCATAAAATGGCAACGACAAACCCAAAAATAAAAATAATTTTTCTTGGTAATGGGAGTTAGTTTTAAGCTGGATAGTCGGGCTGACTTAGTGGGGACAGTTTTCGAATTGCGTTAAGGCTGAGGGCTTGTTCGTAAAATGGCAGCGACAAACCCAAAATAATTTTTCTTGGTTATGGGAGTTAGTTTTACGCTGGATAGTCGGGCTGACTTAGTGAGGACAGTTTTCGAATTGAGGGTTTTTAAACCGGAGCCCCTTCAGGGCACTCTAAGGGAATTTATTATAGGGGAATATTTTGAACAAGTGTATGGGAGTACGCCCTAGGTCGTCATTGAGGGTATTTTGTAATGGTGAGGAAGGTTGCAAATGAAAGGTGTACTAGTTTGAAAAATGTAGAAAGCAGTGCCTATTGGGAAGATGCTGAAATTTTGGGGACTTATCTAGGTTCTTTCGAAACTGAGTTGTGTCTTTCTCGTCATGATTTTATGAAAAAGTTTCTTGTAGAATATAAGTCTCTTGTGAGCAGGGGAGAGGGCAGGAGATCTATATATACTCGTTTATAGATTGTTTTGTAATAACGAGCCGGGTTGAGTGGATGTGAAAATGTGCCGTTGGTATTGGGGTCTATAACTGGTTAATTGTCTTGACGGGTTGTTCAAGTGGATTGACGTACTGAAATTAAATTGCAAAAAACGGCTCCTGATATAGTTTTAATTTTTGTTCAATATTACTTGGTCTTTGTTGCGTGAAATTATATTGGATGGGTTTTCAGTTTTGTGTGACAGGTGGGAAAGGGGCAGGTGATGCGACGATTTAGGGTTGATGAGATTTGTCTGAAGTCAGGTGATAGTTGATGAATTATTCACCTGGATTCTCAGAATGGTTAATAGTGGAGAACAGCAAAAAATGAGGGGAGTAAAGAGCGAGGGGAGCGCACCTCACTGCCGCAGAGTTTGCGGAGGAAGAGTCCGTGGAAGAAGTTAGTTCAGGATGGTTTGACCACCCACGTTGTCCCGTACCATCGGATTTTTACGCACCGTATTTACCGGCCTGGCCATTAGAGGACCATCTAGAGGTCCACTGAGTTTTTTGAAGAAGTGGGTCCCATTTATTTGGAGGTTACAGGTAGATTTCAGTTCGCGTACAGGGGGAGGGGGAATCGAGATTCGAGGGAGGCGCGCTCATATGTTTGGAGCAGTATTGAGTTTTCTCAAGTTGACTTTTTTGGGGGGTAGGTTACTGCAGTCTTAAGCCTCGGCGACCGACAGTTTTTAAGGGAACCAGATTTCAGTAAATGAACGGTAGCGTTACGTCAGGGACCTCATATATATGTGGGTTTAAGAGGGGAGTGGGACCTGGGGAGGATAGCTTAGCTGATGCTGAGGAATTATTTAAACAGAAAACAAATCTTTTTTAAATCTTTGAATATTTTTGAATATTTTGAATATTTTTCGCCCGTTTGTCCTGTGTTACGTTACTTACGTGACAGTTACGCGACTCATTACGAGTGTAGGGATGGGGGGAGAGGAAAGATTCTGACGGAGAAATTTTTCGTACGAGATAGACTCATTTGTTTTATGAGCGAAGGTTAAGAGGCAGACATGGCTTACAGATTTGTTGGTTTTACAATCAGGCATGTTGGTGAGGTATCGTACGTGAGCTGAGATTCATTAAATTTAGACTTATATAACATTCCGTTTTCATTTTTGTTTTGGAGCACAGGATATGTTATTGTGATCGCTTTGGTTTTCCTTATGAGTTGTTTGGTTTATTTGTGAGCCCTGGCGACGCTTCGGGCATTACGGAAGATGAACTGTAAGCTTATATGTCATTACATACCTTATTTAAATATAGCGTATTTTTAGCATGTTTTAGGGTTCATAATAAATATACATATTAATATATGCGTGTCATATCACAGCACCAGACACTACTGACAGAAACATACACATAGACAAACAATCGACAGCCGACCCCGAAGTGATGACAAATATAGTTTTTATTTTTATTTACATTTTTGCTTTATTACAGTAAGAGCCACACGATATGAAAGATATTGATTTATTATCCTTACAGTGTTTTTGAGCTGGCAGGTGAGGTTTTTGGTCAGTTGGACACGGCATAACGAATGCTAGATATGCTATTGAGTGTAGATTCCTGAGAGCGAACATTTCCTGAGAGTATTGAACATCACTTACTGAGAGTATTGCACATCATAGAGCATCGGTAAACAGCACTATCCTAGGCCAGACAGCCGTAAGACTGAACCATGAACGTACCTGACGGGCTATGAGACTAGAGTATTAGCAGACAGAATAGTTAAATACTACGGAGTCAAGTTAGTCAGGACTACCTTGCCCAGCAGCGTTAGAAGTCGCGCAGCCAATATATTGGCAGCGCGACGACCACAGCCCGCTTAGGCACCGGAAGTACTGACATGTCGAGCGTTAAGGAGAGAGACTCACGCATTTACAGCAGAGAGCACCGAAGAACTGAACACCGCAACAGCAGCACGAACACCGTGAATACATCCACAGCGTGACCGTAGGAAAATGCAAAACTGCAACAGCAGCCAGCCCATCAATTTCTCTGTGAGTGAAACTCTCTCCTTATTGTTCTCTTGTTTTATAAAATAAATAAAATTAAATTAAAAACGAAAAAGTGTAAAAACGAAGAAAAAGACGAAAAAACGAAAACGACATGTCACGAGCGCGACAAAAACGAGACTCAATTTTCTAACACCACAAAAGTGGTTCAAAAAGTTATGTTTGGCGGCCAAAAAAGTGGTTCTGCGAATAGAGGTAAAAAGTTTCTGCGAATC
>SCLE01270137.1:0-12793 GCA_004367955.1 Bathochordaeus stygius | reverse complement strand
ATATTTTAATGAACCTAAAAACCGTGTAATATTTAGAAATAAATATATTTTAATGAACCTAAAAACCGTGTAATATTTAGGAATTTGCACGAATTGTGAAGGTGAAATCTGGAGATGAGAGATATGTCTGGGAATGGTTTCAAGATGTCATGAAAGCGATAGGGAAGGATTGGGAGATGAAGGAAGTTATGGAAATGCATGTCAGAGTGCGAGAATGGCTAATTATGGAGTATGACAATAATAGTGAAGAATTTGAAGACAAATTCAAGAAGAATTTATCGATAATTTGGAGGTCGAATAGGAATGTGAGTTTATTTGCCATATAAATTAAAATTTTTTTTAATTAAAAAAAAAGGGGGTTCGGGTGAAATAAAATGTCTTCAAGGTTTGGAAAGAAGACTGGATTTTGGATGTGAATGTTAAAAGGCTAATTGAAAGAAACAGGGTGTTTTATCAATTGTTTGCGAAGGATCAAGTCGACTTAATTGAAATGGAAAAATGGGAGGTAGCTGAAGGCAGTGAAGCGGCTGAAGATTTCTTCGGAAAACTGAAGGAGGCAGGAGAGTCACTACTGACACGAACGGAAGGCTCGGAAGAAAGCCAGTTATGGGAAGCAGTTCTGGAATCGGGCTTAGAAGCCAGATGGGAAAATTCGGTGGCGTGGCAAATAGCGATGTCGCTCAGATTTGCAGGACAAATGAAGGATTGGTCGTTTGAAAAAATAGAAGAGTTTGTAACGGAAGGTATAATTAGAAAAGTGATTTCGGCAACGGCCAAGGATGGCAGAAGGTTCCTTTTTCGGGAAAGTTTCAAGTGGTCAAAAAGGATTAGAACGACGGGAGTGAAGGTGTCATTAGAAGACATTATGATGATGATAGTGAATGAATTGAATGCAGCGGAAGGTGAACCAGATAGTGAAGCATTTTATAAAAAAATGCTAAAAATGGCGCAAAATCTTTTTGAAGATGGGAAGAAGAAGTGGATGAAGGTCCTGAAAAGAGTAAGTAAATTTAGAAAGAAAATTTAGTTTTCTTTCTTCGGGATTAAAACATTGTAATTAAGAGAGCGCTGAGAATCTGGGCAGTTTGGGTATATTATCCAATGGAAATACCCTGGGCCATGGATTGGTTAAAAGAAGATAAAGTTTTAACGAATATGTATAAGCTCAGGCTAGAAGGTAAAAGATCAGATGATCTGGAAGATATGTTGACAGTGGAAGGAAGGCCAGAATGGATAGATACGGCAGGAATTAAAGGTGAGAAAAATCTCGGTTCGTTGATTTAAATAGTAGTATATTACAGAAGGCTAAATGCAGGGGGGGGGGGCTCCTAGCAACGGTTTTTGGCGATTTACCTCTTAGCAACGCACTAAATTTTAAAATCTTAAAACTCCACAAAATTATTATTTATGGGGTTTTCGTTGCTAGGAGGCGCCCCCCCCCCGGGGTTTTAGTCTTCTGTGAGTTTTCTATAGTAAAATGGAAGTTTTTTTCAAGCTTGTGAAGGCAGGAATAAATTGAAATCACGTTTAGGCACAAGAATAGAGAAGGTTTTGTTGAAGGCATCGGCGCTTTGGATGGACTCCGAAATTTTTGAAAGTGAACCCAACACCTGGTGGAGAAAAAAACTGGAAGAAAAGAAGTTTTGCGCAATAACGATTGGTTGTCGAGAGCGGTGTTGGGGGTCTTCAAGTAGGTGCAGATTTCATTTGGGCAGTTATAAACCTGAATTACGAATGGTTCTGTCACAAGAGGGAGAAAGAGAGGTCTGGGAAGGTTACTATTTGGCAAAAGACGTCTATGTAAAAAAATTGGATTTTGTGGCTATGTTGTCAGCAGAGCCAAAGAAGGTAAGTGAACTTTTTTACATGACAAAAAAGGTGTTAAATATTTATGTAAAAGGTAGCCCAGTTGTTGAAAGAAGACAGATTGGTGCTCTCAGATGCGCAACAATGCCTACAGGAGTATGTGATTCTGGAAGGTATTATTGATGTTTGCCAGAGCATTTGGGACAGGGCACTAGAAGATAATGAGCAGTGGGATTACGACGAGTTAAAAAAGTTCCTGAATCTGAAAGGTCAAAATGAATGTATCCAGGTTAGTTCAGTGAAAATAATTAGGATAATAATATTTTAAATGTTAAAGATAATGAACAAAGTAGTGGAGCTTATTGCAAAACAGGGAGGTGATTTATTGGGCCGGTGGTCGGAAATTGTTCCCTACCTGATAACGATATCTATGCATCAAGGATGGTTAAATATGGGTCAGGTTGAAGGCTGTGAGCGAATGATAAAAAAGTTAAGAAGGTTCAAAAATTTTGAAAGAAAGGGAGTAGAATCCTTTAAAGTTAAGAAGACAGAAGGAAATTTGTTGAATCTAGAAGACCCAGAAAGTTGGAATCCATGGCGAGATGTTCTGGAAACGGAGAGGGTGTCAACTTTTTTAACGCCAAAAGTTCATTTAAAACCGGAATTGGACTTTATGATAATAATCCAAGTGGAATCGGACTTGGACACGTATCAGAATGAACTGAAAAATACGGAATTGGACGCAAGGCTTCGAAAAGACCAATTTGACTATCCAGAGTTAAAATTCAAGTTACTGAAGGTCATCTCACTGGTGGACAAAAATTGCCCAGAAGAAGTCATGAAGACACCAGAAGAAATCATAAATGAAGTGGATAGAGTCGATATTCTCATGGACGTAAGAGATTTAAATGTAGAAGGTACAAAGTTGGCAAGTTTGACGAGAAGGCTAGATGACATGGACAGTAAAAAATTGAATGAAGAAGAAAAGAAGGTTTTGAGAGGGCAGATTTTTTCAAAAAGTAATGATTTAAAAACGGAGGAAAAAATGCTGCTAACAATGGAGGTCTATGCGGCAGCTGGCTTCAAAATTGTCTGGTTTTCAACTGGACCAATCTGCATAAGTAAGTTTTTCCGTTTTATAAAAATAATTATTAAAAATGTGTAGGTAAATGGCTAAAAGCGGTCAGAGTGTTGAAAAAAGAAGTGCCAAAAAATAGGTCGGAAAAGAGGCAGGACTATTTGGATTGGCTCAAAGGACAGTTTGTATGGGTCGTTTTGAGACAAAGTACAGAACCGGGATTAGAAGGTGAAGTCTTCGTGGATGGAGAAAGTCCGAATTTGGTCACGAAAAATAGTCAGAAGTTGAAGGATGATCTTAGGGTCAGAAATTGCATGGCCCAGATTGTGACGCTGTCGAAATGCGATTATATGCCATACAAATCGCACATCATGCCGATCGCAGGGGACAGTTTGTTCTGGAATAGAATGGCAAGGTGTGGCAACGTGGTTTTGGTAAATAAAAAAGGTAAAACAATTTAGTGATAAATAATGTAAGTTTAAAATATAAATTTCAGAAATTTGGAAGGAAAATGGAAGGCATCATAGTGAAGGTGTAGAAAAAGAATTAAACACGGAAGGTGGGTTGAAAATTTAGTAATAAATGATGCAATTTTAAAATATAAATTTCAGAAATTTGCAATGAAGATGGAATGCATCATAGTGAAGGAGTAGAAAATGAATTAAGTACGAAAGGTGGGTTGAAAATTTGTTAAAACGTGATTTAATTAAAATATGGTTCAGAAGGTTATAAAGTAAAGGCCATGGACCAATTTCGGAATGCGGATTTTCTGGAAAGTGCGGAAATTAACCAAAAGGAAAGAGGCTTCAGAAGGGTACAAATGACAGCTGAAGATGGAAAAGTGGGCTGGATGGTAACAGCGTACCCTGCAGAAGGTTTCATGCAGGATTTCTTGACGCCTGATTTTGCAGGAAAGAGGCCCAGAACGAATTGGGAAATTTTTGCACGAGATGTAGCCCTGGTAGCAACGGAGATGCTTTTGAAAAAGCAAATGAAGGAGCAGTCAATTGGGAACTGGATAAAGGAAAATCAAATAGGGGAGACGTATATCCCTGCAGGGTTTTGGATTTGGAGGCACGGAAGGTGAGTGTTAAATTTTTTGTTTTGTCTTTTTGTAGAAATTTAATAGAAATTTTCTTCTAAAATATGGAAATAGGGAGTTAAAATCGTTTAGAAAATAAGAATTTTTTTTAGGAAAATGCTCAGAAACCCTAGAAAGCAAATGTCAATATGGATGAGCGAGAAGTTATGCGCAGAAGGTGACTTGCAAGGGGACAGGGTTTTTTATCAATATCTAAAAAAAGTAAAGAAGGCGAATGAAGAAAAAATAAAATTTGGATTTCCGCACAAGGAGTTGTTTTGGGCAAAATATCCGTTTATGTTTCAATTAAAAGATCGAAGGCTTGAGAGGAGGGCAGCAGAAATCAGAGAAGGTAAAATAGATCGAAAAAAAGTTGCACTGGAAAAGGTTGAAGTCAAGAAGGAGGAAATTCGAAAGATTATAAATGAAGGTTGGTCGGAACTGGAAGTAGTACCGGGTCTGGTAGAACTCAGGATTGGAACGAGGCTTGTGAAATTCGTGGAAGGTTATGAAGAGTTCAAAGAAGGTAAGAAAAAGTTTAAATAATTTGGCTTCAAAGGGAAAAATAATTTTGGTGTAAATTTTGAAAAAAAATTCCAATTAAAACACAAATATATTTAAAAATTTTTTAATTTGGCCAGGTGAATGATCACAAATGGGTAATTTCCTTGCCATATTAATAATGAATAAGCGGATACTTTTTTGAAATAGAAAATGTGTAAAAGTAATATTTTAGGCATTTATAAAGGAGGAAATCGGAAGATTTTCTTCAGTGAAGGTTGGCCAAAAGGGCATTTACAAGAAGTCAAAAGAGTATGCGGTTATTGGGAAAAATTTTTTACGCCAGAAGAAATGTTGAAGGACAGAACAGAAATTATTGAGCTTGCAAGAAGAATTGAAGGTCGGAAGGACAAGAAAAAATGGGAGATTTTATGCGTAAGAGTGGCACGGGTGCTGTGAATGTGCATCATTTTCACTGTGTAGAATGTAGCTTGAATCATGTTTGAATCACAGTTAATTAAAAGAAGGTCTGGAACCTGTCTTCTAATTAAAAATAATATATTGTTATTTAATAATATTAAATAATTTCACATGGTGATTTGGTGTGGTTACTAATTTGTTTACTGGCCAAGTTTACAGAATTTAAAAAACAAAAAAGAATGTGATAAAAGTTTAGAATTGGTGAAATAAATATATATTTAGAAGGCGATTTAAAACGGTAATGGAAAACGTTAAAGTGAAAATCAAAAAGAGGAAGGTGGTGAAGTGTGAAGCACTAACAACAGCGTACAAGAAGGCGTTAGATTTGTTTAACTCTGAAGGTATTGAAAGAGCGATTATGGACGGCTTTTTCACGGAAAGATTTATTGAAATTCTGGAACACCTACGCGAAACCTTCACAAGTATTGTGGTAAAGGATGAAATCGCGAGGGAAAAATTGACACAGCTAATGTCGAGAATGCAGGTTTTCTGGAAACAGGATTTGTGGAGAATTCAAAAAGGGCAGAAAGGTTTAGCAGAGTGTTGGGAAGAAGGTAAACGTCGGATGGATGTCATACAAAAAAGTGTAAATACAGGTAGAAAATTTTTAACTTGATTTCACAGAAAATGTAATAAATATTGAGATATTACGATTGAAGCGACTGCGCTGGGTTTTGTCACAGTAGAAAATCCGGTGGAAATAAAAGGTTTGACTTAATAAATATGGTAAAAATATTTAAATATTGTTAATAGACATAATGGGAAAAAAGAAAGTAATTTTGGATCCTACGGGCATGGTGAATGAAAAAGAGGTTGAAGAAGGTCTGAAAAAAAGTGAAAACCGGAAGAAAATTAAAATCGAAAGCGGTCCAGAATTCTCAAATGTAGTGGAAAAAATGCAGCCAATGGCGGTTAAACGAAGCGAAGTGAAGATAGAGGAAATAAAGTACCTGAAGACCGAGGTAGAAGAAATTATAGATATTAAATTATTACAATTTAAAATGAAAAAAGATTTTTCTATTTTCCAATTTCAGCTTGAAGAATTAAAGAAGGAATTTGAAGGTGTGAAGGGGGCGTCTCAAGAAGGTGTGAAGTTGAACTGGGAAGCTACGAAGGAGTGTGTGCGAGAGGTTAGAGCTAGTTTGAAAAAAGATAATCTCGGTGAAAAAATTTTCAAGGTTCTGCACCAGAAGGAAAATTGGAACCAACTTCTGTCTTCAACACATTCGGTGGAGGTAAATAGTTTTTTACAAAACTTGAGGGCGGAAGAGCAAGATTGCTATTGGCATGAATGGTGGTCCGAAGTGGTTAAAAATGGCAGAGAAGAGGAGGTTTTATTTAACATGAAGCAGTATAATTGCTTGGCGTCTACAATGAGGTCGGAATTAGCGACTAAATTGGGAAAGACTACGCTAGAGCAGTTTATCGATTTGTCACTGGTTTTGATTGCTTATTTAAATGAAATGGGTTTGGAAGGGTCGGCGCAATCGATGGCATATGTGAAGGTGGTAAACAACGTCAGGAATATGGATACGGTGGATGAAATGCGAATGGAATTTCAGAATTTTATTCCAGAAGGTACAAACTTATGGATGAATATATTTGAACAAAAAAGTTTGAGAAGGTTTGGAAAATTAAGGGTTGAGAGAACAGTAAATGATTTGTTCAAATACAAGAGGCTCCAACCCAAGATCTGTAAATATAATTTTAATGACTTCTTCAGAAGCTCGAGAAAAATTGGAAGTGAAGAAAAGAAGGTCTTGGATGAGCTGAATGAAGAAAAATTGAGGGAAGAGCTTGACTATAGAAATAGTAGCAGTTCGTCGGTTACATCTTCTGAAAGTGAAAATTCGGAAGAAGAAAAGCGAAAAAAAGTGGAAGAAAAAAAGAGGGCTAAGCGAAAAAATGAAGAAAAAAGAATTAAGAAGGAGCTGCTTAAAAATGGGGTGGCAACCAAAAAGGGAAGGTCAAAAACCAAAGGTAAATTAGTTTGGGTTTTATATTCGAAACCGGGAAAAAAGCAGAAAAAACTCAGAAAAATGGTGAAATATTCTTCAGAACTCAGCCCGAGACGGAAAAAGGTGAAGGAGTCGAGTAAAAAACGAGAAGATAGTCCAGAGTACCGGGATAGAGAGTGTGAAGAAGAGGACAAAAGTCGTGAAAGAAGGAAATTTCGAGAAAAAAAGGCGAAATATCTGGAAGCTATGACAGAAAAATTTGAACGAGAGTATGGCACAATGGGTGATTCTGACGTTGATTATAATTTAGAAAATCAAAAATGGAAGAAGAATTACGAGACGAAATCAAACAGCTCGGAAGAAGTTCCAAGGACGGAAATGGTAGAAAAAGGTCAAGAGAGAGTGACAGAAGTACTGGAAGGCAAAAAGAGAGGTCGCGAGACAGAGGTTATGGACGAAGAAAGTAGGCGCCAGTACAGATGGTCGCTACTTTAGAAGTGAGTAAATTGTGACTAAAAATATACTAATACTTAAGTGAAGAAAATAATATTTTTACAAATTTAAACTTGAGATTTCAGGGTTTGGCAGTCTTTTCCGGTTTCCGGAAGGCACAAGAAAGCTTCAAAGTAACGAAGGTTGATTGTAAAAACGAATTAGTTGCATTTACTTAGAAAATTTGTTATATCATTTAGAGAACTTGTCACATTGCCAGAAAAAAAGAGGAATAAAATAAGACTAAAAATAATCCTGGTTTGGGAAATATTGAATAAATAAGCAAGGTGCAAATTACACTATGGTTAGGGTGAGCTTTGAGGGGTGCACCTGTTTGAAGAACAAAAAAATTGTTTGTTGGGGTGCACTTGTAATGGGCGCGCCTGAGTCGGGAGCACCTGTATCAGGGGCACCTGAGTCGGATGCGCCTGTGTAGAGTGCACCTGTAGGGGATGCACTTGTTTGAGAATTGATGGTTTGGGTGCAACTGTATTCGGTGCACCTGTGTAGGGTACATTGGGTTTGGTGGTGTACCTGTTCGGGTGCACATATTTTTTGAGTGCACCCGTGGTTGGGAATTCAATGTTAGGGTGCACATGTTGCGGGTGTACCTGTCGGGGTGCACCTGTAGGGGTACACATGTCGGGGTATACATGTCGGGGTACACCTGCCGGGGTGCACCTGTCGGGATGCACATGTTGGGGTGTACATGTTGGGGTTCACCTGTCGTGGTGCACCTGTCGGGCATCTTTTTTTTGGGTCCGTCTACCTTGTGGGTGTACCTGTTTTGGGTGCACTTGTAGGGTGCACCTGCTTTGGATGCGCATGTTTGACTTCACAAATAATAATAAAAAAACAAAAAAAATAATAAAAAAAAAAAAAAAAAAAAAAAAATAAAAATAAAATAAAAAAAAAAAAAAAAAAAAAAAAAAAAAAAAAAAAACTAAGTATAGAATAATTCAGAAATTGGGAAAGAGTATAATGAGACAGAAAAGAAGCAAAAATATTCCTTTTAAACACTGGGAGGAAATGTCGGAGAGAAATAAAGTAATGGATGAAAAGGAGTCAGCGTGTGTCTGCGACGGGACATTAGTAAATGGAGAAGAAGGTACACCGTCACATTTTGGAAGCGTAAGATGTCTATGCATGCAGAGGGAGCACTTGGAATGGTTGAGAGATTATAGCTACCAGCCATTAATGGTGCCGAGAGCAGTAAAGGCAGTAAACAAAAATGAATGCATGGTCCTGGATGAAAATGGAAGAGTGAGAGGCCCTTTTTTCCACAAAGAATGGGAGGAGCTTAGTTGGAAATACTTTGACTTGTTCCATGAAATTATAGAAAAAGGAGGAAAAATGTGCTGGGCTGATGTATACTTCAGAGACCAAAGAGACTATTATGCAGGAGCCTATTCGGATTTCCTTGGAGTGCAAAGAATCATGATCAATAGGCTGCATGGGGACTGGAACAGGCATATGGTATACAATGATCTTCACAGAGGGGTAGATCTGTATGAAAATGTGATGCCTGTAGAACCAAAATCGGGGAAACTATACAGAAAACAGGGGAGAATCGGGACGAGGACAGAATGGCACAAAGAATACTGCGAGATGGGAGAAGCAGAAGGGGAAGATTGCCTGGACGAGCAAAGAAGACGAAGGAGAAAAGAGGCAAGGGAGTGGAGGCAGCGAGTTAAGGTCTGCAAGAAAGAGAAGGAAAATTTGTACGATGAGGAAGACTTCAAAGGGTATCGGAATTGGTATAAGAAAACAAAGGAAGTACCAATAATGAAGGTCAGAGAGATGATACCGAGAAAAATAGAAGAGAAAAATAATGAAGGACTAATGAAGAAACATGAGAACTTTATAGTGGATACGATCGATAAGTGGATAAAAACGGGTACCCTGATTATGATGAAAGAAGGGGAAAAGGTTGGTCTAGTCACAAAGCTAGTACTAGCGGCAATGGACTCAAAGCCGAGGTTCTGCTACGATGGAGGGATACTCAAGCTAGTGGAATTGAGCTCAACACCCTGCAAGTTAGAAGGCTTGACGAACATTCTGGACATCATCAGCAGAAATGATTTGATGACCAAGTTGGATGATAAAAGGGGTTTCCATTTGTTGAAGCTGAATCAAGAGAGTAGAGAGTTGACAGCATTTAGATTCAAGAAGAGAACGTTTGTGTACAGAGGACTACCGTTTGGGGTACCAAAAGCCCCGGGGGCGTTTCAGAGAGCAAATATGATAGCAATAAATTACTGTAGGTGTTGGGGCATAAAGACATCGTTGTACCTGGATGACAGGTTGTTTCTGGACACAGAAGAGAGTTTCCAACAAGAAGGAGTACCGAGAAATTGTTTCTTGGGAATTTTGTTAATAATAGCATCAGGAGGATTCATTTCACTAGAGAAAAGTGTCATGGAACCAAAAAAGGTTCAAGACTTCCTGGGGATGAAAATTGACACGAGAGAAGGTTCCATATCAGTACCTAGAGAAAAATGGATGAAATACCTAGAAGGATTAGAAGAGTTCTTAAGGCTGGGAGAAGGACAGAGAATAGAAATAAAGAAAATAGAAATCATAAGGGGAAAAGCAGTGTCGTTTCAAATAGCATGTGTAAGAATGAAGCGGTACATAAGAAATATGACGCGAAAGATAACGGAAGCTAACAGATTAGGATTAGAATACATGGAAATGGATGAAGATCTGAGATTGGAAATGATGAAATGGAAAAACTTAGACTACTTGAAGATAAAAAGAATATGGTTGAGGAGAGAAAAAGTGCACGTAGAAGGAGTTATATTCACGGATGCGTCGAAAGCGGCGGCAGGAATGAAGATTTTCCAGAACAGAGAAACACAAGAGGGAACACATTATTTCTCGGAGAAAGTGCAGGCGTGGGAAATTCATGAGAAAGAGGCTTTCGTAATACTAACGGCACTGGTCAAATGGAATGAAGGACTGAGAGGCAAGGCAGTGACAATATTCTGTGACAATGAGGCGGTGTGTTATGCCTTTAAGAATGATGGTACATCAAACAGAAGGTTGAATGAGATTATGTTGAAAATTTTCGAATATGCGGAAAACTTGGACATAGAACTGGGAGTACACTGGATCGGGACAAAGTATCAACTAGCAGATGCAGCATCGAGGAAAATTTCATGGAATGAGGAATTCCTTCCAGAATATAATTTCGATCTGATAGAACAGGCTCTAAGGGTAAAATTCACGGTGGATGGAATGGCCACGTGGGAGAATGCCAAGTGTGCTAAGTTCATAACGTGGAGAGAGGATAGCAGGGCCTGGAGAAGTGAGTTTTTTCAAATCAAGAAAGAAGACTTAGAAGGAGAAATAGTTTATCTATTTCCACCGAAAAACATAATAAATAAAGTATTGAGGAAGGTAGCGCAAGACTTGGGGAAGACCAAGATAGTGATTCTAGGGCACGTGTGGCTGGAATGGCCAGTGGGAATAACTGAGTTCATGAATAAGGAGAACATTAGAATAAAAGTGCTGAAGGCAGAGCACTTTGGCATGCCGGGAATCACAATGATACCCTCAGAGGAAGAGAACTGGATTGATGGAAGAAGGTTAAGTGCCAGTTTCAATATGAAACCGGAAAGCTGGTGTCTGGTCATCTGTAATTTATAAAAAAAAAAAAAAAAAACAGAGAGAATGAGACAAAGGGAAAGTAACGAAAGTATTTTAGAATGGAGTTAATGAGAACGCGAGAGAAAATAGAAGAATATGAGAGAAAAAAGTATAAGTCAGAATCTAAAAAAGAAATGTCTGTCACGGCGTGGTTGGAGTATAAGAAAAAAATTAGAAAAACAAAGTGGGAAAGACAACAAGGGGATGAAATGGAGGAACATCTGGGGGTCCGTCCTAGTGAGGTGATACGGAGAATTCAAAGATGGGATATGAGGGTGATATTCTGTGAACTGAAGCTAGATTTTTACAAAAATCAGGAAAGAGGCTTGCTAGAAGGAGAAGGTAGCAGAATGAATGAGGAACAGGGAATAAAACTAGAGAGGATAGAGAAATTTGTAGAGGAAAACAGAGAAACGATTAGAACACAAGAGGGTTTCTTTGAAGATAACTAAAATAATATAGAGGGAAGGTGAAGGTTAATAAATTTTCTCTGTTCAGAATGAATGAGAATGAGGAAGATTATCAAGGTGTTAGTCAAAAGAGATCGGCGGAAGCAATAAAGAAAGGGGAACCCTGGGAGATAAACGTAACCAGCGATGTGAAAGCAGGGAGGATCATATATCATAAAGATGAGGATGATGAATTGGAAGTAGATGATGAAAAGTCATTAAGGATGAAGAGTTTCTACCTGAAAGATGCGGAAAGAGCTAATAAGTTGATGATGCAAGCAGCAGATGATGTGGAAACTGCGAGAGCTAGACTAGAAAGAAAAAGAGTACTTTTAGAAGGTAAGATTAGACCAAAGGACATGAATGATGATGACTTGATGAAATCGAATGTGAAGGAGTGTGAGAGAAAGGAAAAAGCAGCGGAAGTAAAGCTGGAAGCATTGGCCTCAGATTGGGAAAGAAAAGAAAAGGTATACAGAAAATATGTAAGCAGGGGAAAAGAAAAGAAGGACACTAAGAAAATAACGAACACGGTAGTAAAGAGAGGAGAAGAATATTTTGAAAAGTGGCATCACGCACCGCCGTACATGTTTCCGGATATGCCTCAGAAAGAGGAATTTAAAGATGTGTATAAGAGATTCAGACACATGTTAATTGAGGAGCAATCAACAATTGAGTTTGAGGGAATTTGCAAATTGCTCAATAGATTGATCAAAGCGTGTACGGAGCGACAGAGCACGTACAAGTCTTTCCTCAGTGACAAGTTGAGAGACATGCAAAAGAATGCGACGGAGGAATTCTTTACGAGACAATGGCTCATTAAAGAACTAAACCCACTCCTGCATGTGACGGACATGAATCACAGCGACAGAATCCTGATGGGTAACACTAAAAACCCTGATATGAAAGAGATAGCGAGTGGATCAATTCGGAAAGGGATGGTGGAGTTCCATAAGTTGGAATCAAAATACAGTGACAAGATATTACGAGTAGGAAGCCTAAGCGCGAAAGTATTCTCGGCGTTACATAGAAGGGCGATACAGGCTAAACATACGCCAGCGAGGTATGAAGTCAAGAGACTGGAACCACAAAGAAGCTTCAGAGGAAGGGGGAGAGGATCGTTTGGATCATCGGGCTATACTAACTCGTCATCAGCATATAACCAGTCATCATCGGGGTACTCGGGATCGTTTGGAGGAATGAGAAATTCTTTCAGGGGAAGATCAAGGGGACGAGCAGCCTTTGGAAACAAAAAGAGTTTCAGAAGTAAGTTAGACAGTAAATGGCCAAGTGTAGA
>SCLE01269052.1:0-12837 GCA_004367955.1 Bathochordaeus stygius | reverse complement strand
TAGGGGTAGTTAGCCCCTTGTGCAAGTACCGGTTTTAAGATTTATGAATAATGTTTCAAGAATGTGCGCGTTTAACAGCCACTTCCGCGTGTAGGGGTATAACCTTGCTCGGTTGCTTCCACGGACTTTGCTACGGTTTGCTAGTTTGTAAAATAGCACAATTAATTATATTTATACTCATTATAGTACCTTTTTCCAGTCTTCGAGTTTTTGTCTGGTTTCAACCACTATAAGTTTGGCACGGGTATTTGATGCATGAATTCCTCTTTCCAATTTTGCCCACATATCATTAATCGCTGTTTTAACCTTGTAGTCTTGTTCCCTGAGATAAAGCATGGTCATGCTAGTTTCGTTTATAGTTGAAAAGCCTTGCTCCATTTTTGTTAAATTGTCGTTTAGCGTTCGGATAATTTTAATAAAATTTTTCAAATGATATTCTTGTCCCAGTTTTCGAAGCTCCACATTACGATAAAGCGTTGTGAAGTTGTTTAAAGCCTTGCAATTTGATTCGTGTTTGTCAACAAGCACGCTTTTTAATAGGGCAGTTTCGTCATCTTTTCCCATATTGTATTTTTTGCTTATTTTGATAACGCTGTCGTATCTTGAGATGACATCCTTATAATTATCTTCGCCTTTTCCGAACCCGCCTTTTTTCAATAACCCTTTGAACTCCTTGTACGTATTACCATTGGATTTAGCACTAACCGTAGATGTGTTGTGATCATGCGTTAGATTCAAGGTGCTGTCTTGTTTGGAAGCATTTGCATAGATTTCAAATACGTCGTCATCGTCCTCGAAGTCTGGTGCCTCTATTTTGACCAATATGTCATGCGCCTGAAGGGTTCCTTCTGGTTCCGTTCTTACAACTGTTTCTACTGTGCTAGACGGTATGATGCATGAGCTCGTGGCACTACTGGTCCTGTTTATTGGCATGGGGCTGCCTTCAATTGTATCGAAAAGCGCTTTTCTGCAATCACTTTTTTTAAAACTGACGGGGGTGCTGGCAACCGGAATTACTTTTGGAATTATACCTTGCGTATCTCCTTTGATAGCGTTATTAATTAGGAAATCACTAGCCTCACCTTGGTCCTCCTCGGAGCTTTCATCACACATACCGGATTTGAATGGTAGCAGATTTGATCGTTCATCCTCATCACAATTTGTCATGTATAATGTTTTCATTACATTCACATGGCTCAGTTCATTTTGTACGTTAAATAAAGTCTTTTTCCAATCTGTTTTCTTGTCCCACCTCGAGTATTCAAGTTCGATATCTGTTTTTGAGCATGATTTCTTGTTGTTTCTCAGAATGAGTTCAATGGTCTCGAGTTTTTTCTGCTGCGCAAACTCCAATAATTTCCATGCTGCATCTTTGAGAATCGCTGCATTTATTTTGTCTTGCGCCAGCGTGAAATTACTCAGGGTTAGATGCCGCCATTCGCATTTATGCAGGGTGCCGCATTCGAGTTCATTATTTGGCGATAAATTCAGTATCCCCGTAAGCTCCCTTGCAGCATATTTCGCCATTGTGCTTACTGGCATACAACGTAGTATATTTGGTATGTTGCAGCATTCAGCCCAATTTTCGTATTCCGCATGCTCCACCTCTTTGATGGACATCTTAATTTTGCGCCGCTGCATAATTCCATTGATTTCCGCCTTAAAGGTGTAGATGCCGATGAGGGTTGTTTGTGTACTTGTGCAATTATCCGCATTTATGTGTAAACTCATAACGTTAGTTTTTTATAGGAGTTATATTCGATATTTACGAATTCGTATAACGTAAATGGAGTATTTGGTTGTATATGGGCATGATATAATAGCAATAATTGCTACTGTTTTTGCTCAATCGCTTTACACGCGTTTACATATTGGCCAGATGTATTTGAGCGGTTTAGCAATGTATAATCCTTCAGCACGCTCAGTGCTGAGACAGCACAAGCTAATCTATTTTGCAATAGATTATGGGAGTATATATTCAGTCGTATCATAATATATACCCTCGGGTTTTGCTAACCTTTGTCCTAATTTTTTAATGTATTTCCATGCGTCGCTTACTAAAAGCAAAGTTTTTGCCACATTTTAGATATTCGCAACGAGGCGATGGATACTGACACATTTTATACCACTTATGTTTACTGAGATATTCCAAATTTTGCTGTAGACGCGTTTTTGCAATTTATTTTACATTTGTGAGTTCAATATTATTTTTATTGATTTGTAGGAGTGAAGATTTTAAGGGCAGTGATACTAAGGGTGGGAAGTGAGGTTTGCATTTTAGTTATCGCATTTAACAACAGGTCTTATGTAATAAGGCATAATAAGTCAGGTTTCTTGACGTCATAAATGCTTTCGAGAACCGATTTGTCTTCAGTATCCAATTTCATAATTTGTTTCTTGATCTGCTGTTTGCTCTTGTATCGTTTTACCGTGTTTCTGCTCAGTTGTAGATCGTCTAGAAGGTGTGTTTAGTTTTTTTATATCTATTTAAGACTGGTGTTACCTCTTTTTCCATAAATTTTCTTTAAGCTAATTTCATCGATTTCGGTTATCCTAATATGCCGTGATTTACAAGCTTTGGTATTCTTGTTTTCGTCCCAAATTATTGAGGTGCAGAAGATTCCACTACGCGATTTATAACTTCTTTTGTTGTAGGATGGCCAGCCTGATGTGCTAATCCGGTTTGAGTATGGGGCACTGATTATCGTTTTCCTGGTTGCCATATAGTTTGGAATATATCTTTCCATATCTTTTTCGATTTTGTTCAATCCTTCATCTTGGTCATAATTTTTTGCGCTTTTCCTTTTGCTATCCAGATGTTTGCTACATTTGCCTAAAGTGGTGTAGTTTATAATTTTGGGGAAATGAATGTCTTACCGAGTAAATAGCATGTAACCGCGTCGATTAGTTGCGTTCGTAGTTCCGTTTTTGCATAATTGTCGGGTGATTTTTGCAGCCTAATAGTACTCCTAGACGTAAAATTTTTGAAATTGCTGGTTTAAAGTTTTGCCTACCTTTTATTGTTGAGAATGCTGGTTTGTTCACCTTCTTCGATGTTGCATAAAAATTATAAATGCACCTGATATCCTTCTTAAGCTGGTTCCATTGCGCGCTAATTAGTTCGAAGTTTGCGCCATTCGTGTTAGTCCCCTGGTTTGCCTTTGCAATCTCGACCTCTTTGGCAGCCTTTACATTTTTACCTATTGCAACTTCCATTGCTACCCGTATTTTTAGCACTCTTTCGACCGCCAATTTGGTAGTGTTGGCCAATTTTTCTTTATTTATCTTGTCCCTTTTTTGGCTGACAATAGTGTATCCAACTTGAAATTTTGAGTAGCCCCAATGCTCACTGTTCCCTTTTTCGATTTTTTTTGATAATAAATCTGCACGGAAACTCGTTTACTTCATGGGCGCAGCCATTAATGCAAGCTTTGGTCGGGCAGTATTTGGTGTTAAACTTTTTTCCATCGATTTCCTCCCATTTTCTTTTGCGTGGCGCTTGTTAAGGCTAGGGAAGTTGGTAATTAAGTTATATAATTATTTTTGAAACAACCTGATATGGCGGATTTGCCGGAAGCACACTGTAACTCTCTGTCCCTGTGGTTTCATTGTGTTGAATTGGTGCCATTGTTGATTCGCCTAAGATAACATTATACTTTGGAGTTTGCTACGTTTGATATGTTATGAATTGGAAGTGCTATGTTGATGGTGGATGACTATTTACGAATGAGAATATAATTTTATACTCTTACCTGCTAGTTTTTCTCAATTTTTTCAATGTTAAATATGCAGTGGTCCGGTCTGAGAATTGTATTGCTCTGACACTAGATTCGTAGTACCAAAAAGAGCAGTCTCTGACCTCTTTTAATTTTATGTTTCGTCGTGCATGACTGCTGCCGTACTTTGTAGTTCAAAATCCCCTAGATAACATGGACGCCTTACGCCGCATTTCATAATATATATTGCGTTGATTGTATTTCCAAGCGAGAATAAATCTTGGTTTATGTGTTCGGTCCCATAAGGTTTCAGACATTTTCCGCTCAATTTGCCAATGATATATTCCTCGCCTTTGCAAGAACAGCAATTTCGTTTGCCTATTCTGTGATTGCACTCGTTGCCATAGTGTTCTTTGATGGTGTCATAAAATTCCGCTGTTCCAAATTGTCGACGTATGTAATATGGTAGCGCGTTAAAGATCTTTTTGTTTTTATACGGAAAAAATCTTTTGTTATGCAATAGTGACTTGGGTATACTTATTATCGGGAAATTATAAACTTTTTCCTTGATCTGCGTATCGGTTAGAACATGATTCCTGATTTCAACCTGGTTCCTCATTATTTCAGAGACCGGGTTCGATAGGCAAATTGGTATTTTACTCAGATAAATTTTCCCAAGCCGAGCTAGAGACATTTTATGATGTATGTTGCGAGTGTTTGACCATTTTAGCTTATCGAATAGTTCACGATTTGACCAGTTGCAATTTTTATCTTTTTTTGCACGGTAGATTCAATATATCGCATATTATGCGTACTACTGACTTGTCAAGAGAATTGTAGCTCGTATTGGAATAGAATGGTATTGTTTCCATACCATATGTGAGAACGCCATATGTCAACGAATATGCTAATTTTGCTAGGTCAAACACTTCCGCACTATATTTGATATTGTTTATTCTAGCACGAATTAGGAATAGCTTCGATTTGATATAATTAACGTTTGGTTCGAAGGAGAGATTGCTATCAAATTTTATACCCAGATACGTGAATTTTGATACTTGCTTTATTTCATGCCCATTTACTTCGATTGGGATGTTTGACGTATTACCTATGACCCCATAGCATGTTTTTGGAAAGGATAGACCTACTCCCCTCGTCTCGGTCCAATCAGCTACGTCGTGGAGCATTTTCTTGGCTGCTGCCCTTGCTTCAGATATATTTGGACGGCTTACTGTTGCCACTATATCATCTGCAAACAAAACAATTTTAGTATTGTGTTTGTAGGCAGCCGTAATGATTTTAATTATTTCGCCTATTATTAAGGAAAATAACAATGGCGATAATGCACCTCCCTGGGGTACGCATACATATTATCTCGCTTTCTGCCCCGTTTTGGACGATACACCCCTTGAGGTTGTCGAGTAGCATTTCGAAATATCTATATATCTCAGGTGAAACTAATCCTTTTAGCCGTGCTTTTAATAGTGAATGTGGTATAACGCCAAACGCGTTTACACAATCTATTAGAATAAATATTGTTACCGTATTTGCCGGGGCATTGGAAATGTTCAGCAGGACCTCTGCAAGTGCCGTAGCACATGAACGGCCCTTGCGGAAGCCATGCTGTTCTTTAGGTATTAGGTTATTCATTTCCAAATAATTCTGAAAGAATCCGCAAATAACTTTATCTTTTGCCATTAATGAAAATTTCGGTATACTTAGCATTCTATTTGCACTTATCGATTGCTGGTCTTTAACATTCAACTTTGGTATAGCTACCATTTTTGCGATGTGATCATATTGTGGGCAAATACCTAACTTAATGTCAATCATAATCATTTCCACTAAATACTGTAGTAAAATAGAAGGCCATGCCCCTAGGCTTTGTTTGTTAATTAAAGAGTGGTAACTTCTGGTACTAGGTTTCATAGCGAGTATAATATTCCTCATTGAATCATATTTGTTTTTTCCTGCTATGTTTAGAAAAATATTTCGCTGCCGAATTTGCTCTCATTTTCTGTCCAGTTTGACGGCCCTACTAGTTTAGATTTTTCTATACATGTTTTAGATTGGAGCTCTATAAAAAAGTCCCGCAGTTCGTCTACTGTGAATTCTCTCCTGGTACCAACGGCCGCTTTATCCTTGGCAAAACAAAGTCTATTTATTTTAAAAATGTCATTTACCCCTAAATCGGTATTATTTTTACGCTTACTCAAGAAGTATCCTTTATCGTTCAATGCCATCTTTATGTATTGCTTTTTTAACCTGGTCAGTTCTGTCCTATCGAATCTCTCCTTTTGCACGTGATTGGTATGTCTAAAATAAACCATTTGTTATATTAATTTGACCAGTGCTAACGTCTCTCCCGAAAGGTACAGTTTGGTATTACACGGTTTAATAAGGACAGTTTTGGTTGGCATTAAACTTAATAAGGTACTTTCGATTATGTCCATGAGTGCTGCTGAATAAGGTACGCTTTTGAATGGGACTGTCCAATTTGCGCATTTTGCATCCGGTATTAGTAACTTCGCTTCTTCTAAGAGCACTTGTAGATTCTTTCGCATGTCGTTTTGCCATTCGTAATGACTTCATACGTACCAGTATTAATATGTATTTGTGCATTAAAGGTACCTTTTATTGCGCTGTGTCCATCGTTTTGGCAGAAGGTAGCGCCATCAAATTGCCGTAAAGACGTGTTTTCGTTTAGCCCTTTTACTAAAAATACATCGATGTTTGAATATACAGTGTTGTTTTTTACCTTGTTTTTTGTTATATTTGTGTAACCGAATTTGTGATTTTCGTATGCCTGTGTCATCAGCGCGCATTGCGTCTTGAAATATTGATCATCTTGTTGCCTTTTTTGGTTGAAGTCAATGTTTAGATCGCCACATATTATGGATGGGACTTTTTCCTGTTTTTGGATAACGTTCTTGAAATGCTTTAGGAAAAACTCTGTATGTGCGTGTCTATTTGTTATTCCTAGTTTTACGCTTTTGCTAGATTCAACGTGAAACCTGTAGAAGGTTGTAACATTTATTGTTAGATTGCAGCCTACTAGGGGGATGTTCACAGATATTCCTACAAATGGTATTTTTTTGTACTGGATTTTAACCAGGAAACCGCAGTTGTTGCGAACCAAAATTGCCGCCATAATATTACTACCTAGCTTTGTCGCTGATTCGTGTGTATAAGCCGTGTAATGTGCATCAAAGACTAATTTCTGTTTAAAAAATTCGTATTCCGTATTCAGTTCCTGGTAGCAGAGGATATGTAAGTCTCTGAAGCTTTGCATTACGATTGTAACTTGTTTTACCGCGTTGTTCAGGTTGACCGATAATATTGTTAAGCTCTCTCCTAGAATTTTTTTATGCTGTACCCTTATGTGATTTGTGGTTACCTTTTTCCTGTTTGGCGGTGATATTTCATATTTTGGTTCGGCGTACAGTAGTCCATTTGATTCAGCGTCATATTTTGCAGATGGAACCTGGGGTATTATGTAGTTCCTGATAATTGGTTTAGCTTTTGTACAAAATGATGCAGCCTCACCTGATATTGGGTTGGCCCTATTTGGATCTCGACTTGTTGTGTTGTCTGAGTTCATTATCGGAGACGTGGAGGTATTTAAATGTTGTACATTCCTTCTTGGTGACATTGTCTGTGAGGTTGAAATGGTTGAAATCGGATACGGAACAGTTTGTGAGATTGTGATGTTTTCTAGGGGTGTTTGGATGGCGGAAACCACCCGAGCACATTCAACTTGATTAACTTTCACCCTTTGGTTTCTTAGAATGGAATCATTTTGTTCATTAGCTACTGGTTGCCGTGGTATCTCGATATTATTATCGCAGGTGGTGGATCTACAGTTTTTTGAACAGAACGCGAATTTGGAGTTTATTCTGTCGATTTTCAGTGACTCACTTATGATTTGAAGTTGGCTACTATTTTGAATATCCGGTAGAATAAAATTTTTGCTTGCTAAGTGGATTGTTATTATTTTAATGAGTTTGTAGCTGAGGATTGGGGCATTGCCCTTCCCAGAGCTTACCCAGACAGAATATTTTTTTGATGTTTGTTTAAGGTCTGTAAAAAAGTTTGTTGTTATATTCTCCGAAGTGTTTAAATCACAATATTTGTCCGCAAAAATGCACATAGACTGTAATATATTTTTTGTGGTAGTTGGCATAATCTTGCTTAGAAAGAGAGCTATATTTCGTACCATTTTGGATCTAAAGATGTCTGCGTTTTTGTCCCTTTTCCCGTTTTGCTTACTCGTGAAATCATCGATTTCTTCAATATTCTCTGATACCGTTTTTAACATGATTATGTTGTCATTTAAAATTTTTTCTAACTCTACCCTAGTGTTGATAAATGGTTTGCCTAATACTTTGTCGGTATCGTTTTGGTGGTCTTTTAATTCGACATTATTAATTGTGATATTATTTGCTACAGGGATTTCGATGGTGGCATTTACGTTTAAACCAGTATTTTGACTAACTGTATATTCCCTATCCTTGTGTGTTTGTTCGCGTTCGAGTGAGACTGTGTCTTTTTCCGATCCTCGTTTGCTACTGGTTCTAGATGGTTTTCTTCTGGTTGATTTCGGTACTGGAGTGCCTGGGGGCGAATATGCAATATCGCTGTCCTCAGTTGGTTCGTTTAATTTTTCGTCCTGCGATTTCTGTTCTCTGGAAACGGATTTTCTGGTGGCTATGGTAAACTGGTTATTGAAATTTTCTAAATTTTTAGTGTTCAAACCTGGTTTGTTGGCGCTTTGTTGTTTATCCGGCGTATCTATGTCCATTGATTGGCCCGGACTACCTGACGCTGTAATTTGTTGCTGATTTTGGCTACGCGTTAGCATTTGTGCTACAATTTTATCGCGGAATTCTTTATGCTGAATCTCCTCCAGCTTAATTTCGCGTATTTCGTCCGAATAATCATGGCTGTAACCAGACCCGCTTGGCTTCAGCTTCATAATTTTATTGCTGGCCCATTCAGCCATATGAGTATTGTGCGTAGTTAGCCGACCTTTAAGCATTGGAAGCGAGTCCGTAAGTTCTTGTTGTCCTCGGAAGTCAAATAAGTCGCTAACATCGTTTCCATAGTCATCCACCTTATCGTCGAATGCTTTGTTGGCAAGTATGTTGATTCTATCCTGGTTTAATTCAGTTGCCGAATTCGCCTTTTCCGATTCCGTTAATAAATATTTTTGGGTCAGGTCCCCTTTTCGTATTCTTAGCATTGATTGCATAATAAGAACTTCGTGTTTTTCGCAGTCCTCGTTCGTTTGTTTGTTTACTTTTGCCTGTTGTTTTAATGCATTCACCACGTTATCACGATCCCCTTTAATCATTTTTGCATTTTTCGTTACCGCCTTCACACATGACGAGAGATCTTTTTTCGTTTTCCTGTTCTCATCTGTAAGTGCTTTGACTTGTGCAATGATTTCAGCCGAATAACTTTCTGTTTCCATAGTCAATGTTGTGTTTGGTTTGTAGGCGTCACTTCTGAATGCTCCTACCTCGAAGTTGGACATTGTTGGCATTCTTATGAGATCTTTTCCCAGTCGCATGTATCTGACCATATTGTCGTACCTGGCCTGCCGCGATAAGTTTAAGCATGGGCCGTCCTCCGTAAATGTATAATATAGCGTTTGATCTGCATTGTAGACTTCCACCATGGAGGGTAGGTCATATTGAGAATGATATTTGAATTCCGGATGTGGGACTGAAAAAAATATTACCCTTCTTATTTAACATAATACGCGATCCTTCAAAATTATTGTCATACACCATTTTTTGTTGCTCTGTCATGGCAAATGGTAGGTTTTGTTTCCTCCATTTGCAAGCTTGGAACGACACGCTCCCTTGCATATCTTCTATATCAAATTTATAAGCGTATGGAAACCTTCCCACGCTGGATTCATGAAATTGATGGTCAAATGTTTTGCGGTGGTGGTCACCTAGCTCCTTCTTATGCCTCTCTAAAATATCAATACGTTCACCTCCTCTCTTATATGCATTTTTTGCCAATGTGTACCGTGTACAAAACTCCTCCACTGTGGGCAAGCAGATTTCCCATTTTCTTTCATTGTTTAGACTCCACGCTTGATAAATAAATGGTAGCAAGCATGTAATGGATTTGTGGCTGTCCGGTGCTATCATACTGTTGCCAAATTTGGCCAACGCCATGAAGTCTATGAATTTTGTGAACCGGAGTAGCACTATCATAGCATTAATATCCACTTGGTGACTTGATAAATCGTTTAATAATACATCTTCTGGATAAGTTCCATTTCGATCCAGTAATTTAATAACCCGATGTATATTGGTCGGTTTGATATCGACGGTCAAAATCTCGCTTAAAAATATGTTACTGTCCTCCCCTGCGTTACCACTTTTCATTATATTGATATTTGTATAATCTTCGATATTGTTCTCCCTGCAGTGTATAATATGGTTGTGTTTTTCTTCCTTTTCCAGGTTTCGTATCCAGGTTTTCTCGTTAAACCAGTTAAATAATAATTCCTCTCTTGCCACCCCTGAAATATTTTCTATAAAATTTGCATTTTGGCTGGACCTATTGTTTTTGATAGTATTGTTAATATTTGTATAATTATAACTACCAGTGTTTGTCCGTTTGTCATAGTTGAATCGCCGATTGTTGTTCCGGCCCCTATAATTTCCTCTTGTTCATTGAAGCCCCTGTTTCCCTGAGATGGACCCTGAAAATAGTCACCATGATTCCTGTCGTTATTACGGTCCTCATAAGTGTTGTAATTGTTGTGTGGGACCCATCCGCGTCTCCTGGGCCATGTACCCCTGTTTGTATTGAAGTCACCGGGTCTTCCTCGGCTACGGCCGCGATTTTCAAAATTGTCCTGTCTTGGATCCTGATAATGAAGTTGCCCATAGCTGTTCCTATTTTCCTGATATTCCTCATATTGGTAATCCTGATTATCCTCATAATCCTGTTGGCCCGTTTGGCGGTTATCCTGTTTATGGTCGTTGTAAATTTTTGGACGTACTGTAGGCCGTGGTTCACGCTTTTCCTCCTGCGTGTGATTGAATCTTTCTCTCCCCTGTTCTAAATCAATTTTCAAGGACCTGAAGAAGTCTTGAGCATTGCTCGCACGTACATTTCCACTATTATGCCGAGACATTTCCCGAATTGAACCGTCTAAATAAATTTATTAGCTATTTGAAAGGACAGCCGAAAAAAACTAACTTTTATGTGCAATGAGGATATATGTTGGACGCCCGGATGTTTATAGAAAATCGGTTTTGGTATATCCCGGGGTCTTATACCCCCATTCTGGCCCGTACTGAGTTTTACTCTCATTTTTTAATCCTATTGTATTTCATGTTTACGACCTTCACACATAATGAGAGTTTTATTTATAAGAGTGAGAGAAGTGGTGAGTGTTTATTTTGCCCCTAGTTTGTAATGCGAACTTACTAATGTGAAATTTGTTAATTGTACCCTGATTTTCCCAATTTGTTGACCTATATATTTTATAATTTCTCCATTTTGACTTACATAAGCCTGCTTATTGATCAATCTGTCCTCTCGTTGTTAACAGATATTGATTTGATAGATGCAGTTGTTTTTGATGACCACCCTTCTCGTGGATACGTAATATTTTTCCTCCCTTATACTACCGACGATTTTCCTCTAGAAAATTTTAGGAGACATAAAATAATTGTTAACAGGTTAAAGAATGGTTCTCTACTTGATTTGTTTCAGTCTCGGCCATGTTTGAACGAGTCATATTTATTTACAGTAGGTGTTTCTATCACCTACGCCAACTCAGTGTTACTCATTGGCATATATGACTTAAATTTAACGAGAATTTTATGAGACCTGTGAAACTCTGAAGCGCGTCCGGGCACAAGGCTGGGGACATCTTTGGGCACACGGCATATTCACATTTGCACACGTGGCATAACTTCCATGCCCGTTTTGTTAAATGGTGCCCAGTTTTTATTTGTTCTGGCACGTTGTTGAGTATCCTAAGCGACGACTCCTTTGTTTTAATTTTATTTTCAGCAGTAAATTTGTTTTATTTGACATTATTCGGCAGCACACCACCGAACCTGGTTTGTCAGCACCCGACTTTAAACTCGACTTTCATGGACGTAGTTTTAGGACGAGACGTGTTTGGAGTCATGTTTCTCTTAGTACCACTGGTTGCACCATTTCTCTTCACTTTCTCTGTGTTTCTGTATTTATTGCTCTTTTCCATTTTGCAAAAACGTGTGCGTCCAATCTAAGAAAAACACAACTCCAAGAAAAACACAACTCCTAAGAAAAACACAACTCCGACTTCTTGGAAACTATACTCAAATTGTGGTTTTCAGAAACAGATATCTGTCAAAAATACAGGCAAGAAGTGGAAAAAGAGAAATCAGAAATCGTCAAACTAAAAGAAGTATTGGCGGCAGATGAGGAAAAATGTAACACATTTGCTAAACAAGAAGCCGATCTTGAAAACCATTTAAGGGTCGCAACAAATATAAATTTTAGCTCATTGTTTGTTGCGTGTAATCAACTTCGATAATTTCCTCCATAGGCTCGGTTGTTTTTTCGCCAGATCCGTATCTAGTCCAACTAATAAGGATTTTCGAGGGAGTGTAGTGAGACATACAGTCAGAACACTTATTATTTCACGGTGCACAGTTGAGGTGCATTGATGGGCGACGACATGCTGAGATAGCAATCGACCCGAAAAAACGAGCGTATATATACGCTACGCTCGCAAGCAGATCGACTCATCATTTATTATTTTTGTTTAAAGTGTATACTTTTTTGATAATAAAATAGATCCCAAAAACTTGCATTTATTTAGGCAAGTACAGCCAAAGGGAAGACCAATATATTTTCAATAGCCACGCTGAATTTATATAATTTTTGGGGGCTAATTGAAAATTTGGCGGGAATATTTGGTAAATTTAGGAGATGGGGTTCTTTTTGAATTAAACCGCATTCAGTACCACGCTACCGAATGCGGTTTAATTTATAAATGATTTTTCCTTAACCCTGTCTGTTGACCTGGCCCAACTTTATAACAGTTTCTTTTTATTTGAGTTGCTAAGGATAAATGGCATGTTTTCAACCTGAA
>SCLE01267963.1:0-12861 GCA_004367955.1 Bathochordaeus stygius | reverse complement strand
AAAAAATACATTTAACGCACCCCCCCCCCCCCCCCCGGGGGGGGGGGGGGGGGGGGGGGGGGGGTTTGTGTTTGACCCTTATGGTAGAATTTAATCACGATGCGTGAAATAAAAATCCTGAGGGCACCATGGCATTTGACTGGTGTAGGTGCAACCCAGATGAAAATTCATTTAAGGCTTTTGATATAATGTAGAATAAGTCAGCCATTTTATGTCTTGTAAATGGTGAATTAGCCGCACCAGCGCCTTGATTAGAGATTCGGATTACGACTTCAGTTTTGACGCGTCGTATATTTAGTAACATGTTCTGGATTGTTATTAGATTTACGACATGCGTCTTGGCTGTGGAGATAGCCACACTATTTGTTACCTTGATTGCCATTTGAATTTATATAGTCCCTAAATGATTTTAAGTTGGGAACACGGCTTGGTAGCATAGTCGGAATTTGTAAGGGGTAATAATGTATAGTTATGCTACGGGAATAATATTGTGTTTCAGAATTTACAGTTTGAAACGAGCAATAGTATACTTTGTCCGTTTTTCATTTAAACTTCCGGAGTAGTTTCAAAACTTATATAATAATTTTGTAGAACGATAGAAAAGCAAGAAAAACTTTTAAGGAGATCAATTCCAGTCCTCATTTGGCCTGTATCATAATTTTGCGTGTGCGTTAGATCGTGAATACTAGATTGGAGGAGTAAATACACATACAAATCTGGAAATAAATTTGTTTAGGTTTTCATAAAAAGGGAAAAAATTTTTTCGCCTTGATTTTTTTCCATTTTAGAGTTTTTGGGGTTAATAGCCCCTAAAGATCATGAATTCATTGCCCAGCGTAGTAGCGTGCTAAATCCTAAAAGTAGGCTCCATATTCAGGGACCGTAGACGTGAAGAGAAAAACGTCTAGCTGGGATTGGAAAAGAGTCCTCAGTTAGCGTCCTCGGTGCACGAATTGAGGGTTTTATGGAACTTTGGTAAACGAAGATGAAACCAATTTTAATTGTGCTTTGGCAAACGAAGCTTTGGCAAGCGAAGATGAAGCCAATTAAAATTTTTTAAATTATGCGATCCTTAGATTTGATTAGGGTACACGTGGAGTGCAGGCGGGTGCAGAGCCTCAGAAACTAAGAACTTATTTGACAAGTCAGTGCAAGTAGACACGAGACTTGGGGAATTTAAGCGTAGATGATGGTTTTTATGATCGGCGAGATATTTTAATATTCAGATATGTGTTTAAACGTAATTTTTAGACCGTGCTTGTT
This sequence comes from Bathochordaeus stygius, assembly GCA_004367955.1. NCBI lineage: Eukaryota > Metazoa > Chordata > Appendicularia > Copelata > Oikopleuridae > Bathochordaeus > Bathochordaeus stygius. The sequence goes on along the minus strand of SCLE01267963.1, from coordinate 11,598 downwards.
AATTTGTTCTCTTAGGGGACTTGGTGTAGGTTGGTACACAGAATTTTGCCATCTTAGGTGCGCAGAATTTGGAAGGTGATGAAGGTTTTTCAAAAAAAATGTTTTTCAAAAAAATGTTTTTTCAAAAAAATGAAAATTGAAATTTGGAAACTTTAACGTCAAGAGGGTATTAGTGCTTACGTTTGTTGTTCAGTAATTCGGCTTGTGAATTTAACTTCAGACTTTATTCGGAATTCGCCTCGTAATATTCTACTTTCTCAATTTATGCATGCGCTCTCGATCAGACTTAGGTAACTGGCGGCATTTATTATCGTGTTATCTATGGCATTTGGTCAGTCAGGTGTGAAATGCGGGTCGCAGCTGTTGAACTGAGCACAAGTATAACTTATAGCATTTTACTTTCCACGTGACCTTGATCCTACTTGTTTACTTATTAGGTCCTTAGAAGGGAAATAGAAAATCTAATTTTGTGACTTGAACTTGAAGTTTGACTTGGACTTGCATTTTGCTTAGAACGGGAGATTGCAATTTTTAGTGGGCTGCTAAATTTGTTTGTTTTTAGGGATTGTGAGATTTTTACTGACACATAACATGGGTAAATTTGAGTTTGACTAGAATAAGAAATTCAGGTTAGATAATTACACTTGGGTATTTATGCAATCAGTTACGTTTTGAGATTTTGATTTGGTCAAGATCACAGAATGCGGTCAATACAACAGCATGGCCCCCATTTCCGACCCGAACAGCAAATCAATTTTGAGACATTTCTTGAGTATTTATTCGTAACTTTATTTCGATACTTTGGGAGAATATTGTTTACCAAATGAATCGGATATTCGCTTAGCGATATACTGTTTACCCATTGAAAACACGAGTAACTGCGGAGTTTGATAAGGTGTCTGATTTCGGTGCTACATCAATTAATGAAGAGATCAATTAAGACGCCCCTTATCATGATTATATTTCGATTTACACATCCTTTTTCCGGCATTTCAGATTTTTGGGAGATAAGTGGTGAATTAGTTTGTTTTATTGCTTTAAACTTGTACGCGTAATATTTGTTATATATTGTGAATTGAAATTATAATTTTAATTTTCATCTTACTAAAACAAATAGCAAATATGTTAGGGACATAGATTTGGGATAAATTTTAATTTCGAGCACGATATGGAAACAAAGTTTCAACAGAGATCTGAACACAGGGCAGATTAAGAATGTAGGGTAAATTGAGGATGCACAATCAGGCTCATTCGAGAACCTATTTTTAGATATGTAGTTGTAAATTATGATTTTGCAGGACTGTCAATATGTTCGCACGGAATTTTTACTAGTAAAGAAAACTTTTTAATACACGTAAGAGGATGTCAGTAGTTTAATATTTGTAATGGTCATATTTACGAGACCCACTAGGTGTATATCGCCATATATTTGAACTGGTTTTTATAACTTAAGCGTAGACCGAATCTACGGCTTAATTTAGCGATTTCTAGTTGTTATGTTAAGGCGGCTGGCTGAGAGTCGTGGTATATATTAGAAACAATTTTTTTAACGATATGCTGAAATTTATGAGTGGTGTTAATGCCACCTGTAGTACGATTTATTGCCAGTGGAGATATTCCGGTGGTGGGTACTGTAAAACAGGTGCTATTTACGACGAGCATTTCAACGTTCCTATCACATGTTTTACAGTTGGTTTTACCTGCCCGGTGGGGGCACATATCTCGGTAGTATTCGCCTATATTTTCAACAAAATATTTGGAGCCTATTTGTCTTCGAATTGAGTATGGCAGTTTGTTAAAACAGGCCGTGGCGTTAAATGGAAATAGGCTAAGATTGTTTGGTACCTTGGCTTTAATTATGGGCGAGTCAAATGGTTGGGTGGCAGAGTTAAAGAATTTTGAATCATTTTTCGCGTAAAAAATAGCTTCATTTATTGTCTTGAATAGTACTACAGGTTTGCGACGCATGGCGATTTTGCCTAAAAAATTGAGTATCATAAACTCATGTTGATTCCTTGCTTCTTGCCACCCAGCCATTTTGAACAGCTCGGCGTATGACTTAATGTCCGAGTATGCAGAGGAATATGGAATATTGAAAATGTCAACGATAATCTGAACTATTGCACGATTTATCTCGTTGTAGATTTTGTTTGGAAAAATTGGCATAATTTCCATGCAATAGTTCAGATTTCCGTAAATTAACGCCCGGGCGAGTTTAAGTTTATCCGTACGACTGCTGTGGCTGGTAACGTTGAATATAAATGCTCGATGGTGCGCAATTTTAGATCTGACATGCTGTATTTGCTTATTAAATGAAAGGTCACTTGAAAACCTTACCCCCAGGTGCTTTATCTCGTTTACATGCTTTATTTCTTGGCCATTATTGAGAGTTAAATTTTTTACGTTTACCTTACCTATAGCCATAAATGCTGTTTTCGGATAAGATACGTGGATGCCACGCCGTCCGCACCATGTGGAGATTCCCTCGATCATTTCCTTGGCTGCCGCACGAGCTTCGGATAATGTAGGCCTGCTGATGACGCCCACCACGTCATCTGCAAAATAAATAATACGCGTGTTATCTTGACAAGTATGGGGTACGACATTTTCAACCCCTCCGATCATTAAAGAAAATAAAAGTGGAGAAAGGGCCCCTCCCTGAGGTACGCCGAATTCCTTGAGGTAGATCAGCTCACTTTTAGCTCCGTTTACGTAAATGCGGCCAGTTCTATTATCCAGTTCAGCTTTTATATAACGTAATACTTCCGGCGTCACAATCTTGCTCATCCTGGTAAGTATGAGACTGTGTGGGATAGTGCCGAAGGCATTAGCACAGTCCATAAATACCAGGATGATTTGATTTGACGCCGGCTGGGTCTGGATGAAGTTGAACATATCGGCAAGTGCGGTGGCACAACTGAAATGTTTCCGAAATCCATGCTGGTGATCGGAAATTAGTTTTTCCTTAACGCAAAAATCGTATATATTTGCTGCGACAAATTTACCTCGTATAGAGGCTTGAGTTGCAGGTACGCTTAGGACTCTATTTGCCGATATGTCATCAAGTTTAGCAGCACTCAACTTAGGTATCGGTACCATTTTGTTTAATTTATCATAGGATGGAAAAATGCCTAGGCGAGTGTCGAGAGAGATCATTCGTTCGAACTGGACAATATATTTATCAGGAAGAGCATTAACGACAGTTCCATTTAACATGGAATCTAATCCTCTGGTCCGCGCTTTCAGACTGTTTATAAGTGTATGGCATGAGGTCATTTTATTCTTAATGTTGTCATCAAAACCTGTGTCGTGAAAAGAAAATTTATTTGTAATTTCATCCCAAAAATCACAACCTAGATATAGTTCAGGATTTTCATTTGTACGGTTTTGCAAGTTTAAAAAATGTATTCGGTGCTCATCAGGTGAAAACGCCCCTGTTTTTCCGAAAATGGATTTATTTTTGTCATTGAATATTCGGTGGACTTTAAAAATGTCGTTTGTGGAGTATGATAAATTTCGATTTGATTTACCTTTTAAGAATCGTTTGTCAACCTGAGACATTCGCTTATAGAGTGCTTGAGTTTGTGAATGTAGATTTGTAAAGTTTAGCCGAACAAGCTCAGAATCGAACTCTCCACGTCTGAGATGATTATTTAGGAGTGACAGGTATTTACCTAATATTATCGTTTTAGGTCCTAAAATATTGGATTGTTTGAATGGGACCGGAACCTCGACTTCGGGCATGATTTCGCGCATCCCCCCCTCCAACATTTCAAGTAGAAATTTGGAGAACGGGACATCCGAAAAGGGGGCCCGCCAGCCAGATTGTTTGGCCGCATTTACAAGATCACAGTTTTCTGAAAACAGCCGGTTTAGCTCCGATTCATGCGTTGTTAAAAGTTGTAGGGCCTTGTCATAAATGCATTCTTGGGGAGGCATTTTGATCAGAGTTGTGGTTTCACCTTCATCTGAATTATTTAGTGAAAAAATTGATCTGAGTTCCAGGATAAAGTGCCCGTCGTTTCCGGCAAAAATCTTGCCGTTATGTTTGTGTATTTTGGTCTCAATAGGGAAGCCTTTATAAAAAAGAATGTCAATATTTGAAACAGTAACTTTTTTCTCAGATTTTTTATTTGGTATGTTGGTACACTTAAACTGGTGAGATGAGTAAGCTGCAGCCATTTTCTTAAATAAGCTACACGTCAGTTTACAGTCCTGTGCTCGTGGGGTCTTGAAATCAATATTAATATCTCCTACAAAAATGCTGGTTACTTTTTCCTGTAGTTTGACAATTTTTTCGATGTGTTTTTTAAAAAAATTGAAATAATCAATGCGGTTGAAAATTTTTAATGCAGCAGTTTTACTAGAATGAAGGTGGGGCCTATAAACGTTTGAAATGTTAATGATAGAGGTATCCGTATTTCGGATGGTTATACTGATACTAATGAATGGCGCTACTTTATACCGTATTTTTGCTTTGAGAGTTTTGGCGTTTTTAACCAAAATTGCAGCCAAAATAGTTGGGGATTTATTTATTTCGAGCGGCGTGTGATAGAGGGCGGTGTATTCTTTAGGAAAGAAAGTACGTTTTTCCAATTGATCCGGATGAATTGACATTTCCTGTAGGCAGATAATGTCAGCTTCAGGAAAGTTGGCAATGACTACACTGGCCTGTTTTAAAGGTCGATTAAGATTTACCGAGACAATTGAAAAGTTTGAGGATGGATAACTTGTTTTTAAATCGAAAATTTGAGTTAGATTATGCTGAATTCCATTAAATTTTCGTTCGGTCTCGTTATATAGTTTTGTTACTAATTTATTGTACTCAGTATTTCGCTCAATTGTTTTAGTAGAAAAGGTTCGCGGATTTATGTGACTCCTAGTTTGCTCGGGGATAGCTATGGGCTCATTGTGCGGTTGTTCATCCAGTACTAGTACACCGTCGATTGGATCATTCATGTCTGCGAAAAATCAGGTAGAGTTATTGTGGTTTTAATATTCGATTTGAATGATTTAGCGTATTTTACAAACTATGGAGTTTATTCAATATACTTTGGATCAAAAAAGGCGAGTTGTATATCAGGAACCATCAGCAATTTTGATAAACTGTTACATATATGGATAGACTGTTACATTAGCAACGAATTATAGATTACAAATCATTTATAGTTTTGAGCTAATAGTTTCAGGAACGTGGGACTTTTTAATGATGGTTTTTAGACTGAACGGATTCGCGCTATCAATTTGGTATCGGATACAGTTTGCTATATGTTTAGGTCATTAAAGTTGATTAGAGGATAAATTTATAATGCTTGAATTCTCAGTTCAAAAAAATAACTATAAATAGAAATACTAAATAAAAGTACTAACACTTGAGTTCTCAGACTAACTATTTCAGCCGGTAATTATACGGTAATTATAGCCGATTATTATTTTAGCCGGTAATTATACGGTGCGCGTGTGAGGCAGATTATACGGTGCGCGTGTGCGCGCGTGTGAGACAGAACCGGTTTTTGGCGAGATTTGTACTAAGGGTAGTAAGTCACATAGAAATAGTAAGTCATAAAAATAATAACCTGCAGCTGTCCTATTTCTTTTTGGATGTTCGTCGATTCAACTTTACTTGAGTAGCTTTGCCTACCTTAACTTGGTTTTTAGTTCTTGGAGTTTCGTCTTTCTAATTTGGTTCATTAAAAGTGACATAAATCTTGCCTAAAGTTGGGATTCAAAAACGGTGTAAGAGTAGAAGGTAGACACTGACAGCATGTAATAGCGCGAGTGAGGGGGCCTAGACTCCAGATGTATGCTTTCCCTGACACTTCAGTCCACAGTCGGTTCTTGAGGCGCACAAGTTTGGGTTAAGCCATTTATTTCATATTTTGGTATCTGTGAAATTGTGGTGGGCTTTTGAACACAAAAATTGCCATAATGTCATAACGAGAAAACTCGACAGGTCACCATATTAATTTGTTCTAACTTCATAGGGAAGGAAATTTATCGCAAAAGTGTGCAAAAAGAACGGCCAGACGCGGCCCAGACCCGGCCCAGTCAAACGGCCAATCGAGGGCTCAGGAACATAACTGACTTGAGCTAACGACTTATGAGTTAAATTCCGGCATCTGGGGTCTTCTGGCGGCGGTTTATCTGTGAATGTAGAAATGTAGGAATGTAGGACCATAATTATAACTGGGCCTACAGCGTATGTTAATGGGTCAGAGGGGCCCCCTTTTATCTTTAAGCTGGCGAAGTCCCGTTTTACTAACAGTTCAGAGTGGAGTACTTGGAATCAGAATGAAAATTAAATCTGAGCTAATTTCGATTTTGGGGTTTTGGGTTATGGTCTGATTTTTAGTGAGGTGTATTACCGCAAAGGTTCTTTATAGTCGATTAGACAGCAGGGGAAAAGACAAGGGTAACAATTAAATTTTTAACCAATTTATCCCAGCGGAGGAAATGCTAACTACAGGAGCCCGTTTTAGGAGGTCATTTGGCTCGGTTTTGTTTGCATACAGTCACCTAGTGGCCTTAGTTCGTGATATGCGTTATATTTATTGTACCTTTGTCTGCACAGCCCTCTGATGTTCACATTTGTTATTGAATAGTTGTTTGGATTAATCACAGTTTCATTTAAAGTTTCAAAGAAAGTAATTTTTGTAATGAATCTTAATACTATTCAACTTTTGCTCGAAACAATTTTTTAATTATGTGATTGCCAATCGAGGCGTGGGTTAGTGGCACAAGGGTGGTGGGTGGAGATCGGTTCTTTCGGTAGGTTTTCTGGGCGGAACGATTGTCAGAAGTGGCATGGATTACGTGAACCTGGAGTCTATTTGATAGATGGAGTCTATCCTCAAAATGCACTAATTTGAAGGCGTACCCTCTCGGTCCCTTTTAGAGTATTAGTGGAATTCGCTTTTAGATACATGTTATCAGCGCCATTTGAACCCTTAATTGAGTAGTTTGCAAATTATGGTTTAATCAACCAGTTATGAAGTTTTGACCTATTCGATACGCTGCGGGTTATGCGGCGATTTGTGAGCTTGACCCCTAAAATCTCGGGGAGTGTCGATTGCGTAGTCTTGGTCTCAAACATGTCCGGTTGGTATTTATGTCCGCCTCTGAGTAGCTTGTTTATAGCATCAAATAAAATATACTGGTCGGCAAAATGTGGTATAATGATGCCATGCTTTTCCAATATTTTCATAATCGTAATTAACATATAACTGCTGACTGGTGGGACGGAAATATCAAAAATATTTGTGGGGGGTATCAGATCATTTGTAACCCCTGCTTCATGGATATCCAGCGTTTTAGGTTGGATAATTTTCAAGTTTTCGACTAACTCAGTTACTTCCATAATTTGACTTTGGCCTGGGTCATTTATTAATTTGGACAAATTTTGAAGGTAGCCCGATGCCACGTTATACGTGATTTCGGGCATCGCAAGACACAGATACGCAAAATTGAGCCGGTCAGCAGCATTTCTCATGCAGCTTTTGGTATGCAGTGCCCCAAAGGATTTCTTATTTTCAGATGACGTAATGGCTGAAACGTTTGGGTCCGGCGCGATGACTTTTTGTACTTCCTTGGATAAATCTTCATCGGAAACATCCGCTAGGGATCCAAATGAGAGACCTCCCAATTCCTCACTAACGTGGGAGACGTCAAGTGGGTTATTTTCATTTTCATTGCGTTTGGTATTAACCGAAGAAGAGGCATTTAACTTTGTACAGATAGCCCCGTCAGAAAGGGACCGTTGGAAGGGTCTCAGGCCAAAGTAGGGCTGAGAGACTTCCAACATGTTATGTTTACCAATTTGGTGGAGAGGTTTGCCTTTCGGGTTTCCGGTATAGGTTGAAGAAGATTTGTGCGTTTTCCAGTCAGATTTATCCTTTTTAACCAAAATACTTGCCTCGTCAAGTTCATTTGTGGAGGATGTCGGACCGCTTGCTCTAATTAAACATTATTTACGCCGGAGAAGACTTTGCTTAGCCTATACTCAGTAGTGTAAACTAAGCAAGGTAAGATATTACCTAATAGGGGTGCACAAACAGGTGCACAAACATATAAGGTGCACAAACAGGTGCACAAACATATAAGTTTTGGAATTTTTTATTTATAGCGATATTTTTATTTATAGAGATTTTGAATTCCGGGCCTAACCGGGAACAAAATGTACCATTATAGAGTTTTGAAGTTTTCCTTTTTTAAGTAATATTTTCATTTATAGAGTTTTAGAATTCCGGGTCTAACCAGGAAGGTCACGCAGGGACCGAATTTGAAGAATAACCTACCCAGCCCATGGTGTCCTTAAAGTTCATCACGAGCCTAGGGATACTTTTTTAGTACGGTGATCGAAAATGGTGTTAGTATTAATGATATGGCGTGTAGTTTGTACCCATTTTGTTAAACAGTAGTATACCTGCAATATTCATAATCCGTTGTGACATCGGCGGCGTTTGGTTCAGGAACCAGCAAGGATAGATCAGGGGGCCCCGCCATTATCGCGGTTTTGCCTGGCTCAAAATAATTTGTCTCAGAGAGTTTGACACTAACCCTTCGGTATATGCGATCACCGAGCAGTACGGCGCTTTCCGGTGTTTCCTCAGTTTCCAAGTTTTTAATATGATTCCTTGTTTCAGTGGTAAGGTTATCTTTAAGGGTAGTAGTAGTTTTGGAGGAGTCAAGTATGGACCGACATTTGGACGTGATGGCCTTGGTGTTAAATAAATTGAAAATATCACAGATATTTTCACGATTTTTAGCGTCAAGGTTTCCAAAGACAGCGGAGGCAACAACGTCAATGCGATCAGCGGTGGTGATTTGCTGATTGGACAAAACTATTAGTCCATTATTTGCTAATTTGGCCGCGTCACTCGCGAGGGCCATCTCGCGCATAACCTCGGTCCACATACACTGATCGCGGCCATCGCGTTCAGTGCAGCTGCTCTGAATAGCTTCGATTTTTTGAAGGTTTGATGCAGCTGAGTACGCATTATTTTCAATTTTCTCGTCGACCCGCGTGACTCTGTCAGATAGCCCCAATATTTCATTTCGTTGTTTGTCCATATGATGATCGAGTTCCGCGTATTTGCTAGTTATTTGGTTAAAAAAGTTTCTGGATGTATTTGAAGGTGAGGTTGGAGTAATAGTTGGAGCGGGCATACCCATTTTGATGGAGTGGGTCATTTTGGAGAGGACAACCGGAATGTATGAAGTATAGGCAAGGATACATCGATACCTGGCTTCACGAGAAGCTTTTAAACATTCCACTTCTTTATCAAATGCGAAAAAATTTTCTTCATTGTCGAGGTATACCTCATTCATTACTGGTAGGTTCATTGGGTCGTCGAATTTATTTGACTCATTCGGTATGAGAAAAATGGACCCTCTACGATTGAATACCATTTTCCGAAAATGACGATTTGTCAGGAAAATGTCAGTTTGCTCAGTAGTTGCAGTAAATGGTTTATTGACCAGACGCCATTTACAGGCTAGATATGATATACTTCCGAATAAATCATCCGTATCAAAATCATATCCGGAGTCAAACTTTCCACATTTAGAGCTACCCGAGTCGGGGTCGAAGGTGTCATGGTGGAGACGCGTCAGGTTTCTTCGATTTGCTTCAAGAACTGTGAATGAGTGCCCCCCCTCACGATACCGTGTACGAGCATTAAAATATTTTGTGCAAAATATTTTTACTGGTGGGAGAACTAGAATCCAGTATTGGTCTTCAGCGAAAGACCATGCTTCATACATGAAGGGGAGCCTGGATATAATTGCGTCATGATTGGTGACGCGTATTTTGTAATGTGCGAAACGTAGGAAGGTCATTAATTTTATGATATTTTCGAATTCAATTTCATAGATGGTGTCATCCAAGGAGAGCTCGAATGAATTGTAACCGTTGAAAAAGATTTCGTCAGGTGCTATTCCTAATTTTTCGAGTGTAGGAATGAGGAAGCCTACCGTAGTAGGTTTAATGGACACCGACATGATGGCGTTGTACATGTCGTGTTGGGTTCCATTTATCTCAATTGTCATACTTGTTTTAGAATTGAACCTGGCGATTTCCTCAGTGTCATTATGGACCAAAAATTTCGGTAGTTTAGACAACCGGTTGGGATTTGTATTCCAGCTTTCATTGTTAAACCAATTGAAAATTGGGTTATATTTGGGCTCCTTAATTCGTTTAATGCGGTTGTCTTCGGAGAAGGGGTTCGTTCGTTTCTTCATATGACTCATATTTGCTTAAAATCAATTTATTTTATCTTAGACTGAGAAAGTGGGGAGAAAAAATTTTTGGGTGAAATTTTGGGTGAAATTTTGGTGAATTTATCTTATTAGTTTGCCACCATTGTTCAGTATGGAGACGCTGAGTAACCCCCGGTCGGACTCCTAGAAATTACGGGTAAGAGTAGCATGTTTTCCGGTGTGGATGGCGAGACTTAGGTGGTTCATAGTTGGCAGTAGAGTTGGATACTTGGACGCGGGGAAAACCGGTTTGTGCCAGTATGTAGTGTGAGTTGTGACCTACTTTCAGGTCAATCATAATAAAGATGTTTGTTCGACGGCAACGTATACTTAAAATTAGATTGTTGAAATTTAGATTGGCCAGACCGAAATGAGTATAACCGAATGGAGTAGTTCCATATGGTTATGTAGTTTGGGCATAATTTACCAGATTTGATATTTCAATGATTTGGACGGTTGACAGCTGTGTGGAGTCAATTTTATTGTGATTTGTGCGACATATTTCAGCTGGTCAAAGTATGTAGCATATTTATTTAAGTGTGATGTTTTGATCCACTCAGCATATCGTCAGGTTGTAAAATATAAATTGTACAAGTAATAAATTGAAACTGCTTTATGGGGTTGGGCAAGTTAAAACTGGTTTAGGACCGGCCAAATGAGTGTGTTGCAATTTTACCGGTTTTAAACAGTTTGATGCGTGGATTAAAATATAACCCCATTTTGAGGCTGTGATGTAAGAACGTAATATTCAACGGAATATTAAACACGTGCAAGGCTAGCGTAATGTTTTACGGGTTTGCATTTAAAATGTTTTATATTTACTACAATTTTACGATTTACAGTTTCTACATTACAGCCCCTTTGAAAGGATCATCAAGATGCGTGATTTTAGCGGTTTTTGGAGTAGGTAAAATACAGATGGACAGGCCCTGATCAGGTCACGGACAGGTCACGGACAGGTCATGGGCATGTGCATCTTCCATCTGAAAATTTGCCAGTTGATGTCAACTGGTTTAGTGAGTCTAGGTTCAACCTGTAACCTGTGGTCAAGATAGATTTTGTACCGCGGCGCGTTCAAAGCGTTAAAGCCGAAGTTTCCGTGCATAATTCAGTAAGTGAGAGCTCATAAGAGTGTTAGTGGCGAAAGGTTTATTTGCTCAGATATTTTTAATGGAAGAAATGAGGGTTCTTCAGGAGGTGAATGCGATATATGGGCTCGTGGCAGTGTAAAGTTGTGAGAAACCTATAGATCTTGAATTGTAGTCAGGGCCGTCACCAGCCCGCCGAGCGTGGGGGGGCACAAATTTTTGCTGGGGGGGCACAAAAAAATTATGAGGGGGA
>SCLE01266867.1:0-41245 GCA_004367955.1 Bathochordaeus stygius | reverse complement strand
TGTGCCTGAAGGGCACCAGGCGCGTTTCATTGTTGAAGTAATTGATCAGTTAGATCTTGCTCCACTTATCAAAGCGTATCTAGGTTCGGGAGCCAAAGCCTGGCATCCATCTCTTATGCTTTCCTTACTATTTTACGGCTATACAACAGGTGTATTCTCTAGCTGAAAACTAGAAAAAGCATCTTATGACTCTATTTCCTCTCGCTTTATATGCGCCAATCAACATCCAGACCATGACTGCATTAACGCTTTTCGAAAAAGATTCCGAACAGAAATCAGTGCCTTGTTCACCCAAATTTTGTTAATCGCTAAAGAATCAAAATGGCTTAATTTGGTGGGCCCACCAGGACTTGAACCTGGGACCAATCGATTATGAGTCGAGTGCTCTAACCAACTGAGCTATGGGCCCTTAAACTTTAATTATCGGTATCTAAGAAGCTGCGTAATTGATCTGACCGCGTTGGGTGCCGTAATTTGCGCAGTGCTTTGGCTTCAATTTGACGAATACGTTCACGTGTTACATCAAATTGCTTGCCTACTTCCTCCAATGTGTGGTCCGTGTTCATATCAATACCAAAACGCATTCGTAGTACTTTAGCTTCGCGCTCTGTTAGTCCACCCAACATACCTTGTGTTGCTTCCCTCAGACCCTCACTCATCGCGGCGTCTTGCGGTGACATCACATTAACGTCTTCTACAAAATCGCCTAGATGTGAATCTTCATCATCACCAATCGGTGTTTCCATTGAAATCGGTTCTTTTGAGATTTTAAGTACTTTTCGTACTTTATCTTCTGGCATATCAACGCGTTCTGCTAATTCTTCCGGCGTTGGCTCACGACCCATTTCTTGTAACATTTGGCGTGCAATACGATTCAGCTTATTGATTGTTTCAATCATATGTACAGGAATACGAATTGTCCGCGCTTGGTCAGCAATTGAACGCGTGATCGCTTGGCGAATCCACCATGTTGCATAGGTTGAAAATTTATAACCACGTTGATATTCAAACTTATCAACGGCTTTCATCAAACCAATATTCCCTTCTTGGATTAAATCCAGGAATTGCAGACCTCGGTTGGTATATTTTTTAGCAATCGAGATGACCAACCGTAAATTTGCTTCAACCATCTCTTTCTTAGCCCGACGTGCTTTGGCTTCAGAAATCGACATTTGTCGACTGATTTCTTTGATTTCAGCAATATCCATGTCACGTTCTTCTGCTAACGCGGCCATGATTTTTTGCCCTTCAAGGACTTGATCTAAATTTTTCTTGATGGTCGATGAGTAATGTTTTTTTGCCCGAATATGTTTATCCGTCCATTCCAGGTTTATCTCATTGCCGGTAAAGGAGTCGATAAAATCACGGCGATTCATCCGTGCTTGATCAACCACAATTCTTGCAATGCTACGTTCTTGTGTACGAATAACGTCGACAGTTTGATGCATTAAGCCATTAAGAAAAATTAACGTTTTTGGCATTAATTTGAATTCCATGAATAAGCTACTAACCGCTTCACTAAACAAGGCTAGTTTTGCATCACCGTCTATTTTCGCTTTAACCGCTTTATCATTGGCAATCCGTAAGGCATCAAAGCGCTCTTTAGCCTCTTCTGGAACAACACCTGCAGCGACTTCTTCCTCTTCTTCCTCTTCTTCCTCTTCTTCACTCTCAGCTCCTGCTTGTGCAGCAGCGGCAGCTTTCTCAGCTAATGCGGCAGCTTCTGCTTCAGGCAGAATAAACCCTTTAATAAGCTCATTAAGACGCATTTCCCCAGCTTCAACAGCGTCATATAGCTCTAAGAAGTTAGCAACACAAGGTGGATACGTAGACAGCATATAAAGGCTTTCACGCAGACCGGCTTCGATACGTTTGGCAATGACAATTTCGCCTTCGCGGGTCAACAGTTCTACTGACCCCATTTCACGCATATACATGCGGACAGGATCCGTTGTTCGACCAAACTCACCATCAGAGCTCGCTAATACCGCGGCCGCTTCTTCTGCCGAGACTTCATCACCTGATGAGGCGTCAGCGGCCAAACGTTCCATCTCGTCTGTATCCATGCCATCTTCATGCACAACGATACCAAGATCACTGAACATACCAATGATATCTTCAATTTGATCCGCGTCGACCATATCTTCTGGTAAGTGATCATTGATCTCACCATAAGTAAGGTAGCCACGCTCTTTACCTAGGGTAATAAGCGCCTTAATGCGGGATTGTTGATCTTTCATTTGACCTTTTTCCTCATCATGTCAGATAGATAGTGCTAACCGGACATTATAACGATAAGCTACTAATCTTGCACGTTTTTTGATGCGCAACTTTTAGGGCTAACCCTTCAATATTGCAGCTAGTTGTTGTATTTCCTGTCGTTCTTGCTGTGTTAACTGACTTAAACCTTTCGCCATCAAAAATTCATGACGCAGTTTTAGCGCTTCTTGTTGTAGTTGTTCGACCACACCAGCAAGCTCATGTTGCAACTGTTCAGGGCTTAAATCTAAGGCTTGGATCGCCAGCTTATTTAAATGTTCACCATGCTCGCTTTCTCTCGCCCTTTCTAATAAGGCAGCTGTTGTTAAATGAGGTTGTTGATGCAAAGTTTCAAGTAGCTCAGCTAAAATAACGATACCAGCACGTGATAATGCAGTGATTTTATCGAATTCTCCGACAGACGTGTGCAGTTCCGGGTGCTGTATTAAAATAGTAATGGCCATTCTAATCGGCGAAATACCGGTGGATATCAGTGCTGACTTTTTCACCCTGTTTTGTGCTAGTAGTGCTTTCTCTAAATGTTTGTGTAACACCGATGTGCTGGTCTGAGCCCGCTCAGCTAATCGTTGTTCAAACATATCCTTATACACTCCTGCTGGAATATGGCGCAAATAGGGCCGCGCAATTTCGACCAACCTTGCTCTGCCATCCATAGAGTTAATATCTAACCGGCTTTCGAGACTTTCAAAAAAGAAATCAGAATAATTCTTGGCTTGTTCGACCAATTGATTAAACGCTTCTGACCCTTGTTGTTGAACTAAAGTATCTGGATCTTCGCCATCAGGTAAAAACATAAATTTAAGTTGGTGATTGCCACCCAATAATGGCAGAGCATTTTCGGCAGCACGCCAAGCGGCGTCTCGCCCAGCTCGATCGCCATCAAAACAAAAAACAACTTCTGGTGCACTGCGCTGTAACTGCTTAAGATGCTCTGGCGTGGTCGCTGTTCCTAATGTTGCCACTGCATTATTGATGCCTTTTTCCGCTAAGGCAATGACATCCATATAGCCTTCTACAATGACAAGTCTGTTCAGTTTTCTGTTGGCTTTTCGAGCTTGGTATAAACCGTATAATTCATGACCTTTATGAAATACGGGTGTTTCTGGTGAGTTAAGATATTTCGGTGTGCTGTCATCTAACACCCGGCCACCAAAACCAATCACCCGCCCTCTCCTATCTCGGATTGGGAACATCACCCGATTACGAAAACGGTCATAAGTGCGGTCTTTATCATTACTACTTAATAAGCCGGCTTCATTAAGTTGCTGGATAGCTTGTTGATTGCCACCAAAGGTTTTAAGCACATTGTCCCAGCCAGATGGCGCCATACCTATATTGAAGTTCTCAACGGTTTTGTCGGATAAACCACGTCGCCTTAGGTATTCAATAAATTCGACTCGTTTCGGATGTGTTTGTAACTGATGTACATAGTATTGGCTGACTTTATCGAGTAAGTCATACAGACTTTTCTTGACAGGATTCAGGGCCAATGATTGTGTCGTCGGCACGGTCATGCCAACCGACTCAGCTAATTCATGAATGGCTTCAGGAAAGCTCATTTGATCATATTCCATCAAAAAGCCAATGGCCGTGCCATGGGCGCCGCAACCAAAACAATGATAAAACTGCTTTTCTGGGCTGACGGTAAATGAAGGGGATTTTTCGTTATGGAAAGGGCAGCAGGCTTGTAGATTTTTACCCGCTTTCTTTAATGGGACACGCGGATCGATGACATCCGCGATATCAATACGGGTCAATAAGTCATCAATAAATTGTGGGGGAATTTGGCCGACCATAGTTAGACTTTATAGCCGGAAAGTTCACGTAAACCAAGTTCAGTCTTTATAGGACTCAACAGGGTCACTGTTGTTATGACGTGAGCGCTGCCTTGACTAAACCACTCACGGCACCCATATCAGCACGACCTTGCATTTGCGGTCTTAATAAGTTCATTACCGTGCCCATTTCTTTCGGGCTAGTTGCGCCCACTTGCGCAATGGTCGCTGCGATAGCGACTGCAATTTCATCATTGGTCATTGCCGTTGGCATGAACTCTTCAATAATCGCTAACTCAGCCACTTCGATTTCCGCTAAGTCTGTACGACCTGCTGCTTCAAACTGACTGAGAGAATCACGGCGTTGTTTACACATCTTCGTCATGATGACGATGATGCCGTCATCATCCACATCAGTACGCGTATCGATTTCGACTTGCTTAATCGCGGCAGTGATTTGGCGTAATGTCGCAAGGCGGTCTTTTTCTTTGGCGCGCATAGCGGCCTTGACACTCTCTTGGAGTGTCAGCTTTAACGGACTAGCTTCTGCAGGCATAGTAATTTATAACTGCTTTAGTACATGCGAACGCGACGTGCGCTTTCACGAGATGTTTTCTTTTGGTGGCGTTTAACGGCTGCTGCTGCTGCGCGTTTACGTACAGTTGTTGGCTTTTCGTACGCTTCACGTGCTCTTGCTTCTGCAACGGTGCCTGCTTTTTCACAAGCACGCTTGAAACGACGTAGAGCAATATCAAAGGGCTCGTTTTCTTTTAGACGAACTGATGGCATAGTTTGTTTCCTGAGCTAAAAATTTTATGGAAAAGCCCTAATTGTACGAAAGATCTGACAGAAAGAAAACACCTCATCCACTTTCTTTTAAAAAAGGCATAATATAACGCTATTTTACAACGTCGAGAATCCGCTTAAACATGCTTGTCTTAGGTATCGAATCTTCCTGTGATGAAACAGGCATTGCGCTCTACGATACTGAGCAAGGCTTGCTTGCCCATGCATTGTATAGCCAAGTTGAGTTGCATGCTGAATATGGCGGCGTCGTGCCAGAACTGGCTTCACGCGATCATATCCGTAAAGCGTTGCCTTTAATTGAAGAAGTTTTAGTCACTGCGGGATTAACACAACAAAATATTGATGCAATTGCCTATACCGCAGGTCCTGGCTTAGTCGGTGCCTTATTAGTCGGTGCCGCCATTGGACGCAGTATGGCTTGGGCTTTAGATATTCCTGCTTTGCCCATTAATCATATGGAAGGTCATTTGTTGTCACCATTATTGGAAGATAATCCCCCGGCCTTTCCTTTTCTGTCCTTATTAGTCTCTGGTGGGCACACACTACTGGTCGATGTAAAAGACGTGGGCGAGTACACCCTTCTGGGTGAATCGATTGATGATGCCGTCGGTGAAGCATTTGATAAAACCGCCAAGATGCTAGGCCTTGGTTATCCTGGCGGCCCTATTTTAGCTGCGCTTGCGGAAAAAGGCATTGCAGGAAAGTATACTTTCCCGCGCCCTATGACCAACCGACCCGGCTTAGATTTTAGCTTTAGCGGGCTCAAGACATTCACTATGAATACTTGGCTTGAAAGTGAACAAACGGAGCAGGATAAGGCCAATATTGCCTTAGCCTTTCAAACCGCGGCAGTAGAAACACTGGCCATAAAATGTAAACGGGCTTTGATAGCAACTGGTCGCCGAACTTTGGTCATCGCTGGCGGTGTCAGCGCCAATCTAGCTTTAAGGGCACGGTTAGATAACTTGCCAGGCATTACTGCCCATTATCCTCGCCAAGCTTTTTGCAGTGATAATGGTGCGATGATTGCCTTTGCCGGTGCAATGCGCCAACGTGCTTTGGTTAAAAGTAATAAACCGCCGACTTTTTCTGCCCGTCCTCGATGGCCCCTTGATGAACTTAACCCACCTTAAACCGTTAAGACTTTGATTCTTCACCAGACAAAAGGCGTTTGATATTGCCACTGTGCCGGAACAGTAACATCGCTGCCATCACTAGAATGATCCAACGCGCGACCAAGCTATCAATAAACCAAATGCTATAAAGCGGTGCTAGCGACGACGCGATAATGGCCGACAATGACGAGATTCTTGTGATCGCAAACACCACTAACCAACTCAGCAAAATGCTGCCGGCTAATGGTAGTGATAATGCTAAAAAACCACCTAGCGCTGTTGCCACCCCTTTCCCGCCTTTAAAATGGAAGAAAAGAGGATAAAGGTGACCTAAAAAGGCCACGAATGCCGTCGCCGTTAACCAAACTAGTTCCAAACCTAAAAGGCTGGCTATCACTACTGGAAAAATACCTTTAATCACATCGATGATTAACACCGTTGCCGCCAGATTTTTACCCCCAAAGCGAAGGACGTTAGTCGCGCCAGGGTTGCCAGAACCTTGGGATCTTGGATCCGGTAAGCCTGCTAATTTACACAGAACAATGGCACTGTTTAATGAACCGATAAGATACGCCCCAATCATTACACTGATTGGCAAGGTCAACGTTTCAAGCATGATATGATGTAGCCTAAAATTAATGATTGCGCCATTATAGGACTATTTCAACTCAAACACGTAGGCAGTATGGATAAAATTTTTCTAAACGATTTAAGAGTCGATACCATTATCGGTATTTACGATTGGGAACGTCAAACGACACAAACACTCCGTTTTGATTTTGAAATGGACTGGGATATTCGTCCTGCCGCAGCGAGTAATAACATTACAGATACCTTGGACTACGGCGCTATCGCAGAAACGGTTGTGGGTTTTGTTGAGCGCAGTGATTATCAGCTCATTGAAACACTAGCAGAAGATTTAGCCGCCCTACTACGCTCTCAATTTAGTATTCCAAAGCTTAAATTGTCTGTGACTAAACCAGTCAAACTTTATGGCCAAAACTTCGCCAAGATTGTCATCGAACGTTCAGCGTAATGCAAACAAAGCACCCGGCCGGCTATCTGCTAGGAATTGGTAGCAATCTATCACCCCATCGCAATATCACCCACATTATCGATTCCCTCTTACAGCAGTTCCCCCGTTTAACACTCAGCCGTGTACTTCGTATTCCGCCAGTGGGCATGAATAGTCAGCATGACTTTTTAAATATGGCAGTGTTTATTGAAACTGGTATTGAACAAACAACGCTAAAAGCGATTTGTAATGAAATAGAAATAGCTTTGGGCCGAGATCGCACCGACCCCGGCAAAAAAATGAAAGATCGGCCTGCTGATTTGGATATTTTATTTCATGTGACACACACAGATGACTTTCAACGACCCGCCAATAGCATTACGGATGAATATTTTCTTTATCCGGTGATTGATGAGTTGTTTGCTTATTTATCAAACCGACAATGCCGTGCCTTACTGGCCGGTGTTGTACTTCAATTAGGTGATTTAACGTTTGGAGAGACGGCGACCACCATCAACCGGAATGCTGCAGCCCGTTAAAAACGGATTCGTTAAAATACTTTTAACGGCCAGATAAACAGGCTCTGCCCCACCCTCTTTTTTCAATAATGTTTCATCCAACATTTTTTCTATTGTTTCTTCGGTATGCCTTGGGGTAAATAACACTGGGCCCGGCGCAACCGCATTGACCTTGATCTTTGGCCCCCACTTTTTTGCCAATGCTAAGGTCATATTGTGTAAACCGGCTTTCGTGGTGCCATAGATATCGAATGCTGGCGTTGGGTTTTCCACATTAATATCGGTGATATGAATAATGTCAGACGGTTCATCTCCCTCGCCCACCAGCATCGGCTGTAAACTTTGATTAATTAAAAAAGGCGCCATCATATGAATCGTAAAAAACTGCTGATATTGTCTGGCTGCTTGTTCCAAATCTTCCGACGTTGGCTCAAATGAAGACGCATTATGAATCAGCCCGCGAAACTGCTGACAATGCGCTTTCAACTGTTCTACGAAAGCCAATACCTTCTCACTACTCGACAAATCCGCTTGTATCGTTATGACACCTAATTCAGTTAAGGCTTGGATCTCAGGCGTCGGCGTACGATAATGCGCTATCACCGTATAGCCGTCTTGGTGTAAGCGTTGGGCAATATGATAGCCCACTCGTCTTCCCGCGCCGGTGACCAACACTGCATTTTCTAATAGCTGATTTTCCATGACTGATTCTGATCCTTTGCTCAATATTGACCCGGTTGCACAAGCGCATAGTGATCGATTATTCGCTGTCATTCAACAGTACATTGCCGTTGCTGGCGGCAAAATACCCTTTGCCGATTATATGCAGCTTTGTCTTTATACGCCGGGTTTGGGTTATTACAGTGCCGGCAACCAGAAGTTTGGCCAGCATGGCGACTTCACCACCGCGCCAGAAATTTCACCGTTATTTTCTCAAACGCTTGCCCGCCATATTCAAGATGTCCGCCAGCAACTGACCGAATTTAATCTACTGGAGTTTGGCGCAGGCAGCGGCAAGATGGCTGGTGATATTCTATTACAACTCGAGAAAGACGGCGATTTACCCGATCATTATTATATTATTGAAGCAAGTGCTGACTTACGGTTTAGACAGCAAGAATACTTGAGTCTATCCATCCCTAATCTGTTTGAAAAGGTCATTTGGCTCGAGCAATTACCAGAAAATTTTATTGGCGTTATTTTAGCCAATGAAGTGTGTGATGCAATGCCCATTCACCGCCTACATCATGACCAAGCGGCATGGCATGAATGTTATGTGACGATTGATGACGGTGTTTTGCAATGGGTTGATGGCCCAATGAGCAATGAAGCATTAAAGCAACGTTCAGACTTAATCTCACGAGATGATTCACAAGCTGACTATTTTGCAGAAGTAAATTTGGCAGCAGAAGGATGGATAGCCAGTTTGGCTGAGTGTTTAAAACAAGGCGCAATTTTCATCATTGATTATGGTCATGATCGTGCGAGATATTATCACCCCCAATGCCGCCAAGGCACACTGATGTGTTATTACCAACATCAAGGCCACGACAACCCGCTTACCCTGCCGGGCTTACAAGACATTACCTGCCATGTTGAATTCACCGCCCTAGCGGAAATGGCACAGGCATCCGGGCTCGATGTTGAAGGCTTTCAAACACAAGCCGACTTCTTATTGGCAGGGGGGATTACTGAGTTGCTGGATGAACTTTCTTCCGATAATGTCACCATTGATTCATTACAACAGACAACCGCTATCAAACGGTTGACGTTGCCGTCGGAAATGGGGGAGAGTTTTAAGGCTCTGACCTTGACGAAGGATTTGCGGGCATTATTGCCGCGGCTTCAACTAGCGGATAGGCGGTATAGTCTTTAAAGTGACCAATATGTTTTCCAGTTAACCTTAAAGAGGCACATCACATGGATGAAAAATTATTAATCGGATTCTTATCTTTTATTGGTGTAATAATTGGTGCTTCACTTCAATATTTTTTCACAAGACATATCGATAACCAACGTCATTTACGGGACTTGAGGTCAAATGCTTACATGGACTATTTGAAATGTGTTTGCGAGAAAGCTCAGTTTCGCTATAGAGAAGACACACAAGAACGACGAGAACTCTTTTCGAGAACAGGAGATGCTAAAGCTAGAATTTGTCTTTATGGCTCAAATTTAGCCATTGAAGAGTTCGCTAATTTTGAAAAATTAGGCGCGTCAATGAATAACGAGATACAACGCCAAGCATTCACTAAAATGGTTTCTATCATGCGAACTGATTCAGGCAGTGAGTTTTCATCAGACTCGACCAACTTACAATTAGTTTTATTAGGTGTCATTCATGAATAAGGAACAACAATGAAATTAAGGAATAACTCTTTTCTTCAGTGCTATTGATTAGCTTATTTCGGCTAAGGCCGAGTTAAGGAAATGCGTGGCCATTTCCCTAACAACCCTAGGCCACCCCTTGTACTGGCCTGCGGATTCATTCGTCATAGATTCAGATAAGCGGTTCGTTCAAAACTCGCTACGCTCAAACACTGAACTCACCCATCGCTTATTTAAATCCATTCCTCATCATTACAAAATGGGGGATCCGTGGCTAAGACTGCAAGCTCTGGAAGGGTCCCAAACCGGCCCTTAATGCGAAGTCGAGTCTCGAAAAAATTCTTTGGAATAGGGCGACAGTTGTTTGAGCGTAGTGAGTTCTGTCGCACCCAAAGAACTTCTTTGAAGCGAGGGAACCCCCAGGGCAAGCATGGGGTTACTTTTCTTTTGGTTCGGTTTTCTTTGGACAAACAAAGAAAATGAATGCCTCCACGGCAATGGACTCAAATAAAAGAGCTATTCAGAATAGACGATTAAACCGTTTCTGGTTTCTGTTCCCGACATAACAACGCCTGCACCGCCTGCCGAGGATCATGTCCTTCAAATAAAATCTTATAGACTTGCTCAACAATCGGCATTTCAATCCCCGCTTGTTTAGCACGCATCAAGACTTCCTTGGCGGCATTCATCCCCTCAACAGTTTTGCCCACCTCAGCCACCGCTTCATCAACGGTCAAGCCACGGCCAATCGCTAAGCCCAGCTGGCGGTTACGGCTTTGATTGTCAGTACAGGTGAGGATGACATCACCAACGCCGGATAAACCAATCATAGTTTCTGTTTCAGCGCCTAGACTGGCTGCAAAACGCAATATTTCTGCCATGCCACGGGTAATTAAGGCTGCCCGTGCGTTAGCACCATAACCTAAGCCATCTGAGATGCCGGCACCAATCGCTAAAACATTTTTTACTGTGCCGCCCACTTGTACGCCTTGCACATCTGATGTGGTGTAAACACGCAGGGTAGGGCGGTGCATGGCCGCGGCAAGATCTTGGAAAAAAGCCGGGTCTTTTGATGCAACTGTCATGGCTGTTGGTAGATCTTTGGCGACTTCCATAGCAAAAGAGGGACCTGAAATGACGGCCAATGGATGGTCATTGCCGACGATATCGGTCGCTGTGTCGTATAGAAATCGACCCGTATCAGGTGTTAAGCCTTTGGTCGCCCAACTGATTGGCGTGCCGGGCTTTAACATTGGTTTGATGGTGTCTAACATGCTTGAAAATGCAATACTCGGGACTGACACTAAAACATGTTTTGCACGCTGTACTGCTTGTTCAAGGTTTGTGACGACTTCTAAACTGGCAGGGAAGGGCACATTGAGTAAATAACGATCATTACTACGACTTTGCTGCATCGCTTTGAGGTGCTCAGTGTTGCGCCCCCAAAGTAAGACTTCATGGCCATTTCTGGCCATGGCAATCGCCAATGCTGAACCCCACGCACCAGCGCCGATAACTAAGGTAGGCATCAGCACTGAACTTGTCATAATAAAATAGCCTTTTAGTGAGTAGTTGCTTGTTCAGCCGCTTGTTTGACTTGTTCGATCTGATTCATATACAAAGCATCAAAATTAACCGGTGCTAATACCAATTGTGGAAAGCCGCCTTTTAAGACCAAATCTGAAATCACTTCACGCACGTAAGGGAACAGAATATTAGGACAATGATTACCAATCAATGGGCCCATTTCCTCATGACTATAACCGACTAATGAAAAGACACCCGCCTGTTTAACTTCGATTAAGAATGCCGTTTTGTCGCCTAGCTTGGCCGTGACCGTCGCAACTAAAGTGATGTCGTGGTTATTGTCATCTAGTTGCTTGTATTCATTGGTCAATTGTAAATCGAGCTCTGGCTTCCACTCTTCACGAAAAATTTCTGGTGAATTAGGCGTTTCAAACGAAATATCTTTGGTATAAATCTTTTGGATTACAAATTGTTGTTGCGCTTGTTCTGCTTCGCCGTTTTCTTCAGCCATAATGCTTCCTTAATAAAATAGTGGGGTTACGATGCCAATAAACTCTCTAATTTCTTGGCACGATCTAAAGCGACAAGGTCAGTGTAACCACCAATCGCTTTATCGTTAATAAAAATTTGCGGTACCGTACGCTGACGGCTTTTTGTCATCATTTCTTGACGTTTAGCAGGGTTTGTATCGACACGAATTTCGTGGTAACTCACCTTTTTGCGTTCCAACAATTGTTTTGCCATGATGCAATAAGGGCACTGCCCTGTGGAGTACACTTCAACTTTTGCTTTTGCTTTTGCTTTTGCTTTTGCTTTTGCTTTTGCTTTTGCTTTTGCTTTTGCTTTTGCTTTTGCCATTGCCTTTGCCCTTAAACCTGTAAATGATGCCTTAATCAAATAGGGGAAGTTTGGACTCTTTCCAAGTGTTGAGGCCACCTTTTAGAATATAAATCCCCACGATACCATCCGTTTGCAACTGTTTTACAACAACGCTGGTGTTTTGGCCCACTGCTGGCACGATGATCACTGGTTTGGCTTTCTCTCTCATGGATGCTGTCCCGGCAGTAAAGCCTGACAGTGGCATATTGATTGAGTCTGCAATATGTTCTTTCTCAAATGCCGCTTTTTCACGGGTATCAATGAATACCCCTCTTTTCTGGTTCACTAATTGAACAGCTTGTGATGTGTTAACGGCGATAGCACCGCCCATATTGCTACTGAT
Source organism: Bathochordaeus stygius (assembly GCA_004367955.1). NCBI lineage: Eukaryota > Metazoa > Chordata > Appendicularia > Copelata > Oikopleuridae > Bathochordaeus > Bathochordaeus stygius. The sequence goes on along the minus strand of SCLE01266867.1, from coordinate 28,658 downwards.
TATGCTGCCAATTAATACCGCCGACACCCCAAAAAAGAGTGTCCACAATATCCAATGATTAACAACAAATTCCCCGAAATTTTCCATACTTGACCTTGTTATGCGCTAGTTCTCTGACAGAATCTATCATTCACTACAAAACATCCTATAATACACGGCATCATCTATCATTTACATGTATTAACGTGATCTCGCGTCTTACTATTAATATTGAGGATATTTTATGAACCAGTCTCACCGCCCACTAGCCCTGATTATTCTTGATGGGTGGGGTTATAGCGACACTCCCCAACATAATGCCATTTATGCCGCCAATACACCTGTATGGGATCAGTTATGGGCTAATTACCCGCATACTTTGATCAGTGCTTCCGGCGAAGGGGTTGGTTTACCTGACGGTCAAATGGGTAATTCCGAAGTCGGCCACTTGAACATTGGTGCAGGTCGTGTGGTGTATCAAGAGTTCACGCGCATTAGCTTGGCGATTTGTAGTCGATCCTTTTTTGATAATGCGACGTTATTGCAAGTCATTACCAATGCTAAACAAGCTAATAAAGCGATCCACATCATGGGTCTATTATCGCCTGGTGGTGTCCATAGCCACGCAGATCATCTGGAAGCGATGGTCGAGATGGCGGTTAAACAGGGTGCCGACAAAGTGTATGTCCATGCTTTCCTCGATGGCCGAGATACGCCGCCTAAAAGTGCACAAGCGTCAATTGATGCAATGGAAGCTAAATTTTCTGCCCTTGGTGGTGGCCAATTTGCGTCATTAATCGGCCGCTTCTATGCCATGGATCGTGATCAACGCTGGGAACGTGTCGAAACAGCTTATCACTTGCTGACAGATGGTGTAGCTGACTATACGGCCGATTCAGCAACAGCAGGGCTTGCAATGGCTTATAGCCGTGATGAAACCGATGAGTTTGTTCAAGCGACTCGTATTGGTTCAGAACACATCAAAATGGAAGAGGGAGATGCCGTCGTTTTTATGAACTTCCGTTCCGATCGTGCCCGCGAATTAACCTTAGCGTTAACTGATCCCGACTTCGCTGAGTTTAAACAGCCAAGACCTTTAAATTTAGCGTCTGTTGTGACACTAACAGAGTATAAGAAAGAATTTACCAATCCTATCGCTTTTCCTTCCTCCTCATTGAATAATGTTTTAGGCTCTTATTTAGCTGATCAAGGTAAACGCCAGTTACGTATTTCTGAAACTGAAAAATATGCCCATGTGACCTTTTTCTTTAGTGGTGGTCGAGAGCAACCTTTTGAAGGTGAAGATCGGATTTTAATCCCATCCCCACAAGTTAAAACCTATGACTTACAACCTGAAATGGCGGCACCTGAAATCGCTGAAAAGCTGGTTGAAGCGATTCATAGTCAAAAATATGATGCCATTATGTGTAATTTCGCCAATGCTGATATGGTCGGTCATAGCGGCCAATATGATGCTGCTGTTATGTCGATCGAGGCTTTAGATACCGCATTAGGCCAAGTCTGGGCGGCATTAAAAGCGGTGGGCGGTGAAATGATTGTCACCGCTGATCACGGCAATGCTGAGTTAATGTTAGATGAAACGACGGGGCAAGGCCATACCGCTCACACTACTAATCCCGTTCCACTGATTTATGCGGGCCGCGCAGGGCAATGTGCGGAGCAAGGATCTTTGTCTGATATCGCACCAACGATGCTGTCTTTAATGGATTTACCTATTCCTGATGAAATGGGCAAACACCTTCTGGTCAAGCTAGCATAAAAGCTGTCATTTAAAACTAATATGTTAATGCGTTCTTTGTTTTGCTATTCTTGCTTGCTGGTCATATCAATCAGCCTCAGGGCGGAGGGTGATTCGGCCCAACGCTTGGAGGACGTGCAAGCTGAAATCCAGTCTTTATCTGACTCACTCAATAAAGATAAAAAAGCCCGTTCAGCGCTTTATCATCAGCTCAAAAAACAAAGTCAGAAGGTCTCCAAATTAAACCGCGAATTACGTGATTTAAACCAGCAACTCGCACAAAAAAATGAGGCGCTCGAACAACTCGAGCAAGCACAGGATGATTTTCGGCAATCCCATGCTAAGCAATTGAGTGCATTAAGTGCCCAACTTCGTGCCGCTTACCTCAGTGCTCAACCCCATTATTTAAAAGTGTTGTTGAATCAACAAGCACCGGGGAAATTAAGCCGTTCAAGCACCTATTTTCATTACTTTCATGAGGCCAGACAAACACAGTTGGCAGCCATTAGTGATAGTTTAAAAATGCTCGATAATAACAAACAAGATCTCTTAGCCACTCGCCAACAACAGCGAGCCTTGTATGAAAAATCTCAACAGCAACAGCAAGACCTGAAAACCCAAAATAAACAGCGTCTTACAACGGCCAAACAGCTAGACAAGAGGCTTAGCAATCAAGGTGCGCGTGTCGCATCGCTTCAAGAAGAAGCGCAAGCATTGAGGGACTTACTTCAATCTTTAGCCCAACAAGAACCGATAAAACCGGTTTCTAAGAAACCTTTCGCAACATTGAAAGGTCAATTGGCATGGCCAGTCTCGGGTAAAGTTATTGCCCGTTACGGCAGTTCAAGGAAGCTGGGTAAATTAACTTGGCAAGGCATCATGATTAAGTCAGCGATGGGGAGAGAAATAACCTCTGCTGCCGCTGGGCATGTGGTGTTTTCAGACTGGCTTCGTGGTTTTGGCTTATTGCTTATTATTGACCATGGTGATAAATATATGACCCTATATGGTAATAATCAGAGCTTACTCAGAGAAGTAGGTGACACAGTCAATGCTGGAGAACTGATTGCCCTAAGCGGTGATCGGGGCATTAGACAATACCCCGGGCTTTATTTTGAGCTTCGCCATCAAGGTAACCCCACCGATCCCGTTAGGTGGCTCGGTAAACGCAGTTAATAATAAATTTTAGGAAAAAGTTATGAGTTTTTTGAGACGAGATATTGGTTTGATTTCTACGGGTGCCATTCTAGGTGCCTCGCTGATCTTTGGCCAAATGGTATTGGCTGACAATCAAGGCACTCGTCCTGATATTCCGCTTGAAGAGCTCCGCGCTTTTTCAGAAATTTTCGGCCGTATTAAAAATAATTATGTGGAACCGGTTGAAGACAAGGAGTTACTACAAAATGCCATCCGCGGCATGTTGTCTGGTTTAGACCCGCACTCAACCTATCTTGATTTAGAAGATTTCAAACAGCTCCGTGAAGGAACAACAGGTGAGTTCGGCGGCTTGGGTATCGAAGTCACAATGGAAGATGGTTTTGTTCGTGTCGTATCCCCTATTGATGATACTCCTGCCGCCGAAGCTGGTTTGCAAGCAGGCGACTTAATTATCCGACTCGGTGAGACGCCAGTGAAAGGCATGGTGTTACGTGATGCCGTCGATATTATGCGAGGTAAACCAGGAACAGATATAGAATTAACCATTATCCGCGAGGGTGCAGATAAGCCGATTAAAGTCACATTAATACGGGCGATTATTAAGGTGCAAAGTGTTAAATATCGTACGCTTGAGTCGGGTTATGGCTACGTCCGTATCAGCACATTTCAGCAGCGCACGGGTGAAAGCTTAAATGATGCGATAGAAGCGCTGAGAAAAGACAATGACGGCACTTTAAATGGTTTAGTTTTAGATTTACGTAATAACCCAGGTGGTCTATTAAACGCAGCTGTCGATGTGTCAGATGCCTTTATCACCAAAGGTATGATTGTCTATACCGATGGTCGTATTCCAGACTCTAAACAAGAATTTACCGCGAAACCAAGAGATACCTTGAAAGGTGCGCCTTTAGTCGTATTAGTCAATGGCGGTTCTGCTTCGGCATCTGAGATTGTGGCAGGCGCCTTGCAGGATCATCATCGTGCTGTCATTTTAGGCACCAAGACATTTGGTAAGGGATCTGTTCAAACTGTCATGCCTTTAACCGATAATACGGCTGTTAAGATGACGACGGCCCGTTATTTCACCCCGTCAGGCCGTTCAATCCAAGCCGAGGGCATTGTGCCTGATATTACGGTTGACCGTGTTAAGGTCACTGCTGGAGACAATGCTGGTTTTGAGCCATTACGTGAACAGGATTTATCGAAACATATTTCGAATGGTAACGGTAAAACAGATGCTGACATTGCTAAGGCCGCGACAGAGAAGAAGAAAGATGATGCCCCGTTGGCTGTCTCTGACTATACTTTATCTGAAGCATTAAATTTGTTAAAAGGGATCCACATCCTTAACCCTTAAGCTTACTATCACGTTAATTGTCTGAGTGTTATTAGCACTCTTATTCTTCTCTTAAAAAAGATAGATATGACTGCACCTGAGCTCTCCACCTTGTCTATTTTGTTGGTTGAGCCTTCGCCAACACAATGTGAGATTATCACCTCACATCTCAGTGAGGAGGGTGTAGAGTAGATCATAGCGTCAGTAATGAGGAAGAAGCTATTGCCTTTATTCAGAAGTCCCCGCCGGACTGGGTCATTTATGCGATGTACTGACCTGATATGTCAGCAACTGAGTTGTTAACAGCGTTACGACACCACAAAGATTCTGAAGCCTTCAATTTCATGCTGCTCTCCAGCGAAACAGCATTCACCATGCTGGATTCTATCCGGCAAGCCGGTGTTGTTGCGATTCTGCCCAAGCCTTTTTCTCACCGGGATCTCGAGCGGGCGCTAAGAACCACGCTCGACTATATCAGTCCCGAAGAGTTAGCCTTAGCCGGTTATGAGATTAATGAGCTTAGTGTATTGGTTGTAGACGACAGTATGAGCGCTAGAAACCATATTGCTCGTGTATTGGAGAATATGGACATCCTGAACATTACGAAGGCTGAAAATGGCCTTGACGCCATTGCTAAGCTCTCTGATGATACTTTTGATCTGGTTATCACCGACCTCAAAATGACTGAAATGGATGGACAACAGCTTATCGAGCATGTCCGTCATGACATGGGCAATACTTATATCCCCATTATGATGGTCACCAGTGAACACGGTGCTGCTCGATTGAGTAGTGTGCAACAGTCTGGCGTCTCTGCTATTTGTAACAAGCCATTTGAACCACAATCAGTCCGTGAAACTTTGTTCAGAGTCCTTGACGAAGCGTAAATAACAAGCAAAAAAATAGGCCACTGAAGCGACCTATTTTTCACATCATAAATAATGACTAATTTAGAATTCACCACACTCAACATCTTTCATTACTTTTGCTTTGATTTCATCCAATGTTGGTAAGAAATCGTAACTAATAATGTCTTGGCCTGAAAAGCTTTTATGCGCTTTGATACGTTCAAACCAAGCCTTGATGTTACTATGTCTAGCAAATAAGACACCTTCGCCCATCACGGTAAGTAAATGAATGTAGATGGTCCAGTGAATATCGGCATAGGAGTAAACTCCGACGACGAATTCATTCGATGTTAATTGCTCATCGAACGCATCCAATGGTTCAGTAAGCGCTTCACGTGCTGTCTGAATGGCAATGTCATTGGCCACAAAGGCAGGATCTGCCATTTGACCACAGACCTTTTGCGTCATTAATGCTTCAATATGTGGCTGGACATCTTCTTTACCTACTTCCATCCAGTACATTTCTGTTGCTAGTACTGCCGCATTACGTGGCGCCAGTCTATTACCCAAACCACGACCTTCAATAAAGACACCGACACCGGGTTCGCCCGCGACAGTGTAGTAAGCTTCTTTTAGTGCTGGTGTCAGGCCAAACGGTGAGATAGCGCGATAATCAGCACTGTCTTGCTCACCTTTTGTCATATCTAATATGCCGCTTTCTACTTCAATCCCTTTTTCTGCCGCTGTTAACAGACATTTTAAGGTCTCAACATCACCCGGGAAGCCAAGCAACTGCATAATATATTGTGTTTTCTTCATCTCGCCGTCACTACCGTAACGATCATCAGCATCTAATGCTTTGGCCGCAGAGCCATAATTAAATAAATCAGCCATTTTGTTTCTCCTCGTTAATTATGATCAGTCGACTGATCTAAGTTGTTTGTTTTTGACATCATCTAGTGATGGTAAGCCCGCGTAGCTACTACGCGCTTTTACTCTGTCAAACCAAGCACTAAGATTACTGCGCGATGCAATCATGTCTTGCTCTCCTGCGAGCGTTAACATGTGTGCTACGGCTGTCCAATGAACATCTGCGAAAGAATACACTCCAACGATATATTCTTTGTTATCAATAACCCTGTTTAATTCATCTAAGACAATTGCAATTTGTGCTCTTGCAGCATCTAAATCACCGCCTTCAATACTATAAATTCTTGCTTTAACCAACGTATCAACGGCAGGTTCACATAGCTTTCTCGACACTTGGGCCCAGTAGTTTTGTTGACCAAACAATTGTGCTTTTGGTGGGTTTAATAAACCACCTTGACCTCGCACATCGAGGAATGACAAAACGGCATTAACACTCGTTGTTGAATAATCACCTTCTTCCAGATATGGATACTTTCCGAATGGTGATAGTGCTCGATAGGCTTCTTGATCACAGGCACCGTCTAAAACATCGAGTACTTCTACATCGAGTTTTACTTTCTTTTCTGCCGCCATCAGCAAGCATTTACATGTGTTAGCATCCCCCGGGAAACCTCTCATCATCATGCGTAATTCTTTCTTTTTCTTTCTAAAAAATGCCATATTTAACCCCTTCTAACTCAAATTTATGTCTAAAATTATCAAATCGAAATGCAATCCTCCTTTCACACCTCGATCGAACCCTTGTCTCGCTTGGCCTCACAAATCAATCTTAAATGACGGGCTTGCCTACTATCGATATCTGTTAACTTTTTCAGATAGGGCGCAACGTTAGCCTTCAAGATTCAAAGCAGCCTATACGTATAAATACCACAATAACGAGGTATTTTTAACCTCTGTAAAGGTAACTCTATTTAACCCTTTGAATATAGTGTTTTTTTAGCCATAGTGATTTTGTGGGTTATTGCTTAAAAAAAACATATCCTTTAATTAGAAATAAGTGATTTTATGTGTACTTAATCTCGACCGTTCCGCTAGGTTATTATTTTTAATAAACGATTATCTATATCACTCTACTTAGCATTTCATCTGCCATACCCAATTTATAAGGCTGCTCAGGAACAATCCTTCCTAACGCATGGATCCGCACTGTTAACACCCTCACAAAGTGATAAGCTTTATTTCATCCTTGGCAGTGACCCTCTCTTTGTTTTTTTATTGGCCTCTCTGTTTCTGGCCATAACGCCAGAGCCAGACAATTTTTATACCTTAATACAATCTGCCGCTTATGGCTATAGAATGGGGGTCTTTATTACGCTTGGTTTATGTACAGGCCGCGTTGTTACAGACACCCTCACTGGCTCTTCCCTTATTAAAAATCTTTGGGCCGAGTTATCTAGCTTACCTCTCATGGCAAGCTTATCTCGCCTCTACACTCGATTTATCACATCACACTTCTGAGCCTTTAAGTACGTGCCAATTTTTTCGGCGCGGCGTTGTTATAAATATTAGTAATCCCAAAATAGCCTTGTTTTTGGCTTTTCTGCCCCGGTTTACCGATGTTAATCAAGGTAGTCTGGCGAGCCAAATAATGCTGCTGGGCGGTCTTTTTTTCGCTGTTACGTTTATTATTATGACAACTATCGCATTGCTTGCTGGCTCACTCAGCAATTGGTTTATATCATCCCCGACCATTCAGAAAACCATACACCGCCTGACTGCAATTATTTTATTAGGACTCGCCCTACATATCCCATTATTAACACAATAAAATACCAATGCTTGCTTCGGCTCATTCCCGCTTTCAATTTCGGACATAAGCAATGACTTCCACCACTTATCACACTGTGATCTATTTCTGGTTCACACAATGTAGTCCACAACAGTGGTGGCAGAGAGACCTTGCCTCCGATCGGCTTATTCACGATCAATTCCTGATCTTCATTGACAAGCAAGACAATGTGAACTGTACCATTGGAGGACAAGGCCACTTGGCAGAGATATTGACTTCGCCACTTTTCAAGAAACCTGTTCCGAGGTTCACCCCTTGCCTTCGCTTATGCCCCTATTGCTATTGCTTTAGCACAAGAACGATCTTTTCTTTAATATGCCGTATATGCATAGTGAGTCTTTGACCGTTCATCAACTTGCTGTCTCATTGTTCGAGCAGGATAATAATCCTGACGTTCTTGAATTTGAACTGAAACACCAGCAGATTATTAAATCGTTTGGCCGTTACCCACACCGTAATGCTCTGTTAAATAGGCCATCAACAGATGAAGAATGGGTCTTCTTGGAACGACCTACTTCTGGTTTTTGACCACCGTTACTGTGTATTGCTTGTTGAATTTGCACTGCTAAGTCTGCTTGTAACTGCGTTGTACGTTCTCGGTTTTGGCATAGGGCACTTCTAAAACCCAAATAGTCGGCCCCTAAACATTTCAGCTCGGAAATATCTTCATAGCGCAGTGCGCCTGCCAAGCCACAGAGCATGTCATATTGCTCAGCCTCGTTGATAAAATCGCTGAGTTGCTGATTATCCCAATACGCTCGCAAATGTCGGCCATCTTTAATGGCGGTATCAACCATCACACCTTGAAAGCCACTTTTCTTTAACAGTGGTATGACACCCTGGCTCGGCATCTTATCTGCAAACAATACTGCAATGACCGGTACTGTGAGCTGTTCAACTGTCGTTGCCATTGCGTCAATACACGCCACCAGCTGCACATCAGGGAAAAGGCCAACTTTGACGTAGTCAACACCTGATGTTGCCATCGCTGTCATCGCAGGGTTGATTAACACTGCTTTCATGGGTAAATCGCCTATTGTGGCGCTGGTCTGGCAGCGTTTTGATATTAAGTTCACGATCTCAGCCACTGACATGATGTCTAAGGCCCCTAGCGCGCCTTCTGAAGGGTTCTTTATATCTAAAATGTCTGGCAGTGCTCGGAGGAGGGTTTGTGCCTCTTCAAGCGACTGTACGCTTGCTAACCACTTAGTCATGTGTCAGTTCAATACCGTAGTCTTCTATTTTGTCCATCAGCCAACCCCAAGCTTCATGTTCGCGATCGCCCGCTGTTTTATCAATCGCTATTTTAAGGTAATTAATCTCTTGATGGACTTTTTCAGCCGGTAACATCTGTAAGCGGCTGGTTAATACCGCCGCTTCAATGACGGCATTCTGGGCTCGGTTAAAGCCTCGGAAAGGGGCATGTGTCACTTCCTTTATGATCTTGCCGATAAAACGGGCGCGCGGATCAGTGTCTTCGAAGCCCATCATCTCAAGCTCGATATGCGCCAATGCTTGCTCAAGGTATTGGCCTTTTATCTGATGACAGGGCAGAGTAGGCCAACTTCTACGGCCCGTTAGTGCACCGGCAAAAACACGTACGTCATCGGTAAAATTAATCGTACACTGCCGATGGCGCTTTAAATTGTTATAGGTTGCCGATGGTTTAAAAGGTTGAATCATTATTTGGCCTTCACTTTCCGTGCTCCCCATTGGGGCAGAGTGCGCTATGCCGTCTTCGGATAGTGTGGTGACAATAACTTCATGAATTTTTTTATTCTGCTGAGCCACACTTTCTTCCTGTTGTCATTGTTGTGCCTTGTTGTTTTTGCTGAGTAAGATCTTGCTCATCCACCGTAGTAGCACAACCCCATAGCAATTCTTCGTCTTGAGTATAGCGTTTACCTAGCTGCCAAGCGATTTGGGCTTTTGCGAGTTCGGCACCCAAATAGAAAGCATGGCCGGTATCGTCTTTTAAATCTAGCTTAGGATAAAGATCAAAGGGATCTGATGCTTGCATCAAACCATCACGGTTAAACATATAAATGCCTTGCTCTGCGACTTTGATTCGGTAATTAGGATCTTTAATATTGGACGCTAATGTAGCAATATCTTGTGCGCTATCCGGAAAAGGCCGACGCTCATGTGCCACTAATAAATCTCTGGTCAAATCCCGCGGTAAGCTACTGTCTCGTTTGGCAGCGTACATTATTCTACGCGACACATCGGCTTCTTTAATCGCGCGACGGGCATGTGGGCTCACTTCGGTCGCCAGCACATTGTTGATACCTAACTCGGAAATGATGCCAAATAGTAGGGCGTTAATCCCTGTCGTGTCGGCATCGGTGAGTTCCGTTAGATTACCCACGCCCATCATTATTTCGGCTTCTGGGTAGCTTCCACGTAATTGATGATAACGCACTATCGAGTTTGTTAAGCCAAAATGAATCGGATCTAAAATGGGATCGGCTATCCAGGGCCGATTGATTTTGTCCATCGCTTCCATAGCGCGTTCTAATGAGGCTAAAGAACCCGATTCAGCAGGAACTAGAATAGGGATCGCATCGAATTCCTCCGCTAGGCGGTAACTTGTCTCGGTCAGGCTTAATACATAGTCGGCACCGGCTTTGCACGCACGTCTCAAATCAACTAACTCTAAAGAGTCGACACTGACTTTAAACCCCGCTTCATGCAATGCCACAATGGCGTCTTCCAACTGTGGAAAAGGCTCTTGTGGCAGACAGCCAATATCAATGACATTAGCACCCGAGTCTCGATAATATTCCGCCCGTTCTAATATGCCTGCAATATCACGCTCTGGCGCATCGACAATTTCGGCAAAGATGGTCACGTCATATTGGCTCAAATCGAGCTGTTTCCTTTCACGGCCAAAATAAAGCGGTAAGTCCTTCATTTCTTCCGGGCCTCGCACAACAGAAATGCCGAGTTTCTCACTCAATGCCGTAAGATCTCCTCGGCAACGACCTGGCAGGATAATTTCTTTACACCCAGCGTAGTGCTCAGGTTTTAAACGCCGACCAATCATTTTATCTGTCATTAAAGCCGCAACAGACACCCCTATATCATGGATTTGATAATCAAATGGCAATGGTGCCATGTCATCCAGTACTTTTTGTAGACCGGGTAGGGCTAATTTCCCCGTTAAAAATAACAGCTTGTCAGCCATTGCTTTGGTTTATCTCATCCAGACGCAGTTTTAGCGCCGCTAATAATTTATCAGGATTTTCAACCACCGTTGTCGCTTTATAGGATCGCAATTTATGAGTATGTGCCAAGTCGACTTCTCTCGGCCAAACTTTGACAATACGATCTGGGGCTGGTGTGTCCATTTCATGCTCAGTGTCACAGGCGAGGACGATACTAGGAATGCGACATTTACCCACCTGGGCATAGACATTCGTCACTAAGGTATCTGAAAAGCCTAACACCATTTTAGCGACAGTATTAGAGGTGGCAGGCGCTACCACTAAGGTATGGTAATCGCCGCGGTAAAATAAGCCAACAGGCGGCGAGCTGGCTGCCCGATCGCGATAAACTCTACCTTTGTCATTGATTGCTTTCGGATCATGCCCATACATTCGCACCACTTCTTCGCCAGCACGGCTATAAAATAAGTCAACATCCTCGAGCTCACGCACAATCTCTATACATTCATCCAAGTAGTGACCTGAGCCTGTTATTGCCCATGCTAAACGCGGTTTTTCGGGTTTTCCTTGCATTTTTTGATGGTGCCTTTCTGCCTAATTTCTACATCAGTTTGACAGACTCTCAGGCTTGAGTAAAAATTTATGATGGTTTTAATCTGGGCTTATACGTATAATTACGTGTTATATTCGTATAACATTATATTATGGAGTGCTTAAATAATGGCATCGGCGAATAATATTATCCCTAAAATCATCATTGTAGGCGGTGGTTGCAGGGGGCTTGGAGTTAGTCACAAAACTAGGCCGTACACTCGGCAGAAAAGGGAAGGCTGATGTCACCTTGGTCGATAATACACAAACCCATATCTGGAAACCCTTACTCCATGAAGTCGCCGCTGGCACACTCGATTCTCATCAGGATGAAATCGAGTATCTAGGCCAAGCAATGCATAGTGGCTTTCGGTTTCGACTGGGAAAAATGGATAGCTTAGACCGAGAAAATAAAACCATTTATTTAGCAGCAACACTGAATGCTGAAGGCTCAGAAATTATTCCTCGTAGAACCTACGATTATAATTATCTCGTTATTGCCGTCGGTAGTATTAGTCATGACTTTGATATTGCTGGTGTAGCCGAACATTGCCTATTCCTTGATACCACCACACAAGCTGAAAACTTCCAAGGTCAATTACTCGAAGCCTATGTCCGAGCCCATACACAAGAGCGACCTATTGATGATGGACAGCTAGATATCGCAATCGTAGGGGCCAGTGCTACCGGGGTTGAATTAAGTGCGCAGTTGCATGAAGTTTCTCACTTACTAGCCGTTTACGGTTTCGATGAAGTCAAACTCACCGATGTTAAGATCACTATCATTGAAGCCGCCGATCGGGTTCTGCCTGGTTTACCAGAAAAATTGTCGCGTGCAACGGAAGTCGAACTCGATAAACTAAAGATCAGCGTGTTAACAGATGAACGTGTCAATGCCGTAACTGCCGATGAAATTAGAACAGAAAGCGGTAAGGTGATTCCAGCGGCCATTAAAGTCTGGGCAGCGGGTATTAAAGCCCCTGTATTTTTAACAGATCTCGGCCTTACTACCAATCAAATCAAAGTGAAACAGACGCTACAGAACCTGACTGATAGTGATATCTACGCCATTGGTGACTGTGCGGCTTGCCCTTGGGAGGGTCATGAAGGTAATGTACCACCACGCGCGCAAGCTGCCCATCAAATGGCGTCATTGACTTATAAGTCAATTACACGGCGCCTCGCAGGTAGACCTGTACCTGATTATCACTATCATGATCACGGCTCATTAGTGTCTCTTGCTAAATACAGTACTGTTGGCAATATGATGGGTAGTTTGTCAAAGAGCAGTTTAATGGTCGAAGGTTTTCTTAGCCCGCATAATGTATTTATCCCTTTATAAAATGCATCAAGTCGCCTTATTTGGCTTCTTCCGAGTTGGCATGCTCTCGCTGTCCCGTTTATTCAGACGCCGTGTGCACCCAAAAATAAAATTACATTGATCCGCTTTATCACCACCCATAAAAAGGCCATAAAAAGGGCCTTTTTATGGCTACTCTTTACAGCTTAGATAGCTACTTAAATATCTAGGTTTGTCGCCTGTAAAGCATGGGTTTCAATAAACTCGCGACGGGGCTCAACATGATCGCCCATTAGCGTATTGAAAGTCTGATCTGCTGCAATAGCATCTTCAACTCTGACCTGTAATAAACGACGCTTGCTCTTGTCCATCGTTGTTTCCCAGAGTTGATCAGGGTTCATTTCACCCAGTCCTTTGTAACGCTGTACGGTTTGACCTCGACGGGCCTCGGCCATCAACCAAGTCACGGCCTGTGAAAAATGAACCACCAACTCATTGCGGTCGCCACGTTGCACATAAGCTTCGTCACTGAACATGCCATTAATCTTATTAGCAAAAGTCAAAATACGCTGATATTCACTACTGGCAAAGAACTCGACAGGAATATGGTAATCGGTACTGATACCATGGCGATTAAAGCTGACGTTAATGCGTTCGACACCCTCATCATCTTTCAATGCGGATAGGCCATAACTGGTTCCCGTTGGTAAACCTTCATTGAGTCTTTCTTCAATAGTTGATAACCACGTTGTCATCGCCTTAGCGTTACTCAACTCAGGGATTTCCTGTTGATACATCAGTTGCCTTAAGAAGGCAGGATAGTAATGACTTGACAATCGCGTCATTATTGCTGTGACTGTTTTATATTCATCAATTAATACTTTCAAAGCAGAGCCCTTAATCGGATCCGCTGACTGATTTGGGTAGAGTTCGGCATTGTTCAATGCAAGCTCGGTGAGATAGTTTTCCATCTCAATGTCATCTTTGACGTAACGTTCTTGCTTGCCTTTCTTAATTTTGTAGAGTGGTGGTTGCGCAATATAAATATGGCCACCTTCTACTAGTTCCGGCATTTGGCGATAAAAGAATGTTAACAATAGTGTTCTGATATGCGAACCATCGACATCGGCATCTGTCATGATGATGATGTGATGGTAGCGTAATTTGCTTGGGTCATATTCATCACGGCCAATGCCACAGCCTAGTGCTGTGATCAAAGTACCTACCTCAGCAGAACTAATCATTTTGTCAAAGCGCGCGCGCTCAACATTTAAGATCTTCCCTTTTAGCGGCAGAATCGCCTGCGTGCGTCTGTCACGGCCTTGTTTAGCACTGCCTCCCGCAGAGTCACCCTCAACTAGGAAAAGCTCAGAGAGGGCAGGGTCTCGTTCCTGACAGTCTGCTAGCTTACCCGGTAAGCCTGCAATATCTAATGCGCCTTTACGACGTGTTAATTCACGTGCCTTACGTGCTGCGTCACGTGCTCTCGCCGCATCGACCATCTTATTTGCAATTAACTTACTCTCCGTTGGGTTTTCAACCAAGTAGTCATGGAAATGCTGATTCACTAATGATTCAACAATGGTTCGGACTTCTGATGACACCAATTTATCTTTGGTTTGCGATGAAAACTTAGGATCAGGGACTTTAACGGATAGTACCGCTGTCAGACCTTCACGCGCATCATCACCACTGGTCGCCACTTTAGAGTTTTTTGCTAAGCCTTCTGCTTCAATGTATTGGTTTAAGGTCCGTGTTAGTGCAGCTCTAAAGCCGGCTAAATGGGTACCGCCATCACGTTGTGGAATATTATTTGTGAAACAATAGATGTTCTCTGTATAGGAGTCATTCCATTGCATTGCTAGCTCAACGGTTACATCATCTTTTTCACCGTCAATGGCGATAACAGTTTGATGTACCGGTTCCTTATTTGTATTCAGGTGCTCTACAAATGCCATAATACCGCCTTCGTAGTAGAACACTTCACTGCTCTCATCACGCTCATCGGTCAATACAATACGAACACCCGAATTTAAAAAGGCCAATTCTTTAATGCGCTTTGCTAAAATCTTGTAATCATAAATGAGATGGGTGAAAGTCTGTTCACTAGGCCAAAACTGGATTTTCGAGCCCGTTGTGTCGCAGTCTTCACCTTCTTCAATCGGTGCATCTGGCACACTGTCAGTATAACTTTGACGATAAACGCTATTATTGCGACGAATTTCGAGGGTTAATTTCTTGGATAAGGCGTTAACAACCGAGACGCCAACACCATGCAAACCGCCTGACACTTTGTATGAATTATCATCGAACTTACCGCCCGCGTGAAGTACTGTCATAATCACTTCGGCAGCTGAAATACCTTCACCCTCATGCACATCAACCGGGATACCTCGGCCATTATCAGACACTGAAACCGAATCATCTGGGTGAATACGAACATTAATTTCACTGCAATGACCCGCTAACGATTCATCAATAGCATTATCAAGGACCTCAAACACCATATGGTGTAAGCCTGTGCCATCGTCTGTATCACCAATATACATACCCGGGCGCTTTCTAACGGCATCGAGGCCTTTCAGAACTTTAATATTCGACGAGTCGTAGACGTTATCTTCAGTTGTCATATTGCATCCATATTTAGCGGATTAAAATCAATTGTTTCACTTGACCGGACTATTTTACTCTTTATATTGATTTGTTGGTAGTGAGGCGCTTTCTACACTAAGGAAGCTGCCCTTGTTTCACGTGGAACGTTGCAAAATTGGCATTGTTTTGTGCTAACTCAGCTAGTGACCTGACCGTGCTAGTAATGAAAGTTTGTACTGATAAATCCGCTAATTCATTCAAAATAATTTCTTGATATGATGCATCTAATTCAGAACTAATGTCATCAATCAATAAAATACTTTTAGTCTCACCTTGTAGTGTCGTCTTGATTTGCGCAATGCACAGTGCAATAAAAAACAACTTTTGTTGCCCACGAGAAAACACATCTCTTGGCTCGTGACCATCTACCTGAAAAGACCAATCAGCAGAATGGCAGCCAGAACGGGTATAACCCAGCTGTTTATCACGTTCGATTGTTTCTGCAATCGTTTCTACTAAAGTACTATCTTTTGGCCAACCACTTCGATATTTTAAAGAAAATACACTCTGATTATAATAGTTCGGGCAGAGGCGAGAAAAGATTATTTTAAATTCGGCAAGTAAATGCTCCAGCCGCTTTATTCTTTGTTGGCTAATTTCTTCACCGTGCAAGACAAGATGAGTGTCCCATAGCTGAATTTCATCAATTTTTTTGTGCTGCCTAATCGCACTATTGCGCTGCTGAATGACTTTTTTATAGGCTTGCCAATGGAAATTAAAACTTGGTTCCACGTGGAACAAGCCCCAGTCTAACAACTGCCTACGATACTTTGGGCCCTGCTCAAAAAACTGATGACAGTTTGCCGGTATAAACAGCAAGGGTAGTTGAGAAGCCAAATCTGACAGCTTCTTAAGTGGGGCGTTGTTAAGCCGTATTTCTAAGCCGGACGTTAATCCATACTGCAAACCTATCGGCGTTTTATGATCAACCGTTCTTGAAACAACTTGCAGATGCTGTTGTTCGAATTGAACTAATTGCTTTAATGAGCGCGTACGAAAGGAGCGGCCTAAGGCTAATAGGTGAATAGCTTCCAGTATGCTGGTTTTACCTGCGCCATTTTCACCCAACAGCAAATTAATGCCCAATGAAGGTGATAAGGAAAGCGCAGAAATATTTCGCAACTGTCTAATAGTTAATTCTGCCAGCACGCCCATTTACTATCTATTTAAGATAAAATGCTTACTGTACTGTATAAATGCCATTCTATAAAGCTTGATTTCTAGCATAAATTCTTAACTTTAATCCATTGACAATACTTATCTAAGCTTTATCATAATAGAAAAGTGTTTGCTTTATCATTTTTAATAGGAAATAACGATTATGAGCTTACCTACATTGCGGCAATTACGTTATCTAACAGCCGTTGTTGCGCTCAAACATTTTGGTAAAGCTGCAGAACAGTGCTTTGTGACGCAATCGACGCTAAGTTCTGGCATCCAAGATTTAGAAGCCTTATTAGGCGCACCACTGTTAGAACGGACTAATAGAAAAGTCCTTGTCACAGCATTGGGTCAAGACGTCGCTCAACGGGCGCAACAAATTTTATCTTTAGCCACTGACTTGGTTGAAGTTGCGGAGCTTGAGAAGAATCCGTTGTCAGGCCGGTTACGTATCGGTGTCATACCAAGCATCAGTCCATTTTTACTACCCAAAGCATTGCCAACTCTTCGTAAGAAACTACCTCAAATCGAGTTAGTTTTAATTGAAGAACAGTCTGAAAGATTAGTGAAACAACTCGACGAAGGGAAGATTGATCTCGCTATTTTGGCGTTCCCTTTTGATATCGGACAACATGAACATACTATCTTTGCATCTGAAACCTTTTGGGTCGCTTTACCGATCGCTCACCCCTTGGCTGATAGCATTGGTATTCAAGCGTCTCGTTTACCTGTTGATGACTTATTACTGCTCTCTGAGGGACATTGTTTTCGAGAACATGCCTTAAGCGCATGTAGCCTACCATTGACAACACAACGTACCAGCATGCAAGGTACTAGCCTATATACTTTGATTGAAATGGTCGCGGGTGGGCTAGGCATCACACTGCTCCCGGAAATGGCCATTACCTCAGATATGGTGACCCATGCTGATATTAGTTTAATACCTCTCCTTGCAGAGGAAACTCCAGTCAGAGAACTTGGGCTAGTTTGGCGTTCTACTTACCGCTCGATGGCCGCGATTGATATTTTATCTGCACAATTTTCTGACGCTTTGTCACACGCATAATTTATTCAGACTTGGTATAAAAGTTACGCAATACCTGACGCAAAGCTCGTTAACTCTGATATTTTTCATCAAAAATGGCATAAACCCGACTTTTAGGATCAACTAAAAATAACTTATGTTCTTGTTCAATTTGGTTGCAGCCATTGCTAAATTCGTCATTAAATAGATCGCGAGAAATGTTTTTGCCATACGATCAATCACCTCTTCCGTGGCACTACAAGGAACGATGTGATTGCGAGTAAGTCGTGCGTGCCGCCAGAAGGAGTTGGTCATTACAGCATCTTTCGTAGCGAGGTGACGAGGAGGTCTGGTGATAATGGTCGTCGTCGAACGGAGTGGAATTAAACCAGGGATGGATAAATTCTTTTTCGAGTACGACGACATGCTGGCTCAGATTCAACAACCGGAAAGTTAAACCCCTGCTGTTGTACGAATTAGGCTAACTTCCCGCGCACTGCCATCGCCATCTAGGTCGATCAACAGGATACCGATGTCATGGCTTGCGTAAGCGGACTGAAAGGCTGCTAATTTATTGAATGTTCTTTAACCCGGTGGGAAGGCAAGTTGCATGGCTAAAATAGACCATTGCCCACTTATCTTTTGATAAATTAATAGTAGGTACTTGCTTCCCATTTATATTAGCATGTGAATCATTTATTTACTGCGCTATAGAGATAATACAAGCTTATATTCGGCGGAATCACTCGTAGATCATATTGTAGTAAATCAGTACGATTAAACCAAAAGACCAATAAAAAAATAACAATAACGAGATATGTGACTAAAAAACACTTAGAATTAAGTCCTCGGCACAGTTTGCGTTCAGCCATGTTCGTTCTCGCCAATCTATTTATCGCCCGATCGTATCATTATCAGGATTTCTCAGGTATGAATGAGAAGCTATTTAAATCGACTGCTGTCGTTAGCAGTATGACTTTTTTATCCCGAATTCTCGGCTTTATCCGGGATATTGTGATCGCACGTCTATTCGGAGCCGGTTTGGGTACTGATGTGTTTTTTGTCGCATTTAAAATCCCCAACTTCTTACGACGCTTATTTGCAGAAGGCGCCTTTTCACAGGCCTTTATTCCCGTCTTATCCGAATACCGTGAGAAAGGTGATGGCGATCTAAAAGCCTTAATTGCCTGTACCAGTGGTACCTTGGCAGGCATCTTATTCATTATTACCGCGATTGCTGTGATTACGGCACCTATCATTATTATGGTCTTTGCACCGGGCTTTACTGACCAGCCACAAAAATTAGCTTTGGCTAGTGATTTATTAAAGATTACCTTCCCCTATTTGTTCTTTATTTCATTGACGGCTTTGGCCGGATCTATCCTCAACAATTTTGGACAATTTGCTGTGCCTGCTTTTACGCCGGTTTTTCTCAATATCTCGTTGATTGGCTCAGCTATTTGGCTATCACCTTATTTTGAACAGCCTATAACTGCTTTAGCTTGGGGCGTCTTCATGGGTGGCTTCATACAACTATTCTTTCAAATTCCCTTCCTAATAGGCATTAACAAATTACCGCTGCCAAAGTGGAATCGACACAACCGTGGGGTTCAAAAAATATTCAAGCTGATGATACCTGCTATGTTTGGTGTGTCTGTTTCACAAATTAATCTATTGCTAGATACTTTATTGGCTTCTTTTCTCGTTACCGGCAGTATTTCGTGGCTGTATTACTCTGATCGCTTAGTCGAGTTTCCACTTGGTGTTTTCGGTATCGCTCTAGCCACAGTAATCTTGCCAAGCTTATCTAAAAAACATGCATCAGCGTCGGCTTCTGAATTTTCTAATACCATTGATTGGGCATTACGTTGGGTCTTTATCATCGCCACACCAGCAGCCATTGGTTTAATTTATCTTGCAGAGCCGTTATTAATTACTTTATTCCAGTATGGCGCTTTTACCGCTGAGCACGCTTATCAAGCCTCTTTGAGCTTGATTGCTTACAGTTTAGGTTTGCTGCCATTTATTTTTATCAAGGTTCTAGCGCCTGGCTACTACGCCCGACAAGATACCAAAACACCGGTCAAAATTGGTATTATCGCGATGGTCGTCAATATGGGACTCAATATCATTCTGATGTTACAGTTTGCGCATGTTGGCTTGGCATTGGCAACAGCGCTATCTGCCGGTTTGAATGCCTGGTTATTATTCCATGGCTTACGCAAAGAAGATGTCTATCGGCCCCGGCCAGGGTGGCCGATGTTTACACTCAAACTATTACTGCCTAACCTCAGTTTAATGCTAATGCTTTTCTGGTTAAACCCTAGTAGTGCTGATTGGCTTGCCAGCTCTGGCTGGGAGCGAAGCCGCCTGCTGTTAGGGTTAATCGCCGCTGCTGCTGCGGTGTATTTTGTGTTACTTCATTTAGTAGGCATTCGGCTAAAGAAATTACTTAAACCGATGGCAAGCTAGATTCAATTAAACATCTTAGAAACTATCTAATTCTAGTTCCTGAAAAATTCGGCCCGCATTCTTAGCCGCTAACTCTTCAAATACATCTAAGTACCGATATGCTGACTGGTCTATTTGATAGGCTTCGTTTAAGCCTAAACCCTCATCTAACAGCTTTCTTGCCTCATCTTGTAGATAGAGTAGGTAATCCTTCGTTTCACGCGTCACCGTCGCCATATCAGTTGGCTCTCCATGGCCAGGAATGACATGCTTCGCCCCTGTTGCGACAAATAAGTCAAAAGACTCGACCCACTTAAGTGTTTCTGTCTCTGGGAAAACAGGCAACATGCGCTGATGGAAAGCCATATCACCGGCAATGATGACATCTTGCTTTGGTAAATACACCGAAATATCACCACCTGAATGAGCCGGCCCATAATAAATTAACTCAACAGGGATATCGCCCAATTGAATGGTCATTCGCTCTGAGAAACTGATATCTGGCATCACAAAGTGTACGGTAATGGTAGAGTCTAACCCACGAGCCCTGTTATAGGCAGTCATGCCTTCCAACTCATACTCCTCAGCACCGTACTTCTCTATTTCGGCAACCGCATCTTTATGGGCGATAATTTTTACACCCTGTCGTCGCCAATAATTGCTACCCAGCATAGCATGGCCTTGGCCATTTTCAAGTACAACATAACGAACAGGCTGGGCCGTTATTTTCTTAATTTCATCATGCAGCGCTTTTGCTAATAGGTAAGATGCGCCGGCATTGACGACCAATACACCCTCATTACTGATAACAAAGCTCAGATTATTATTATGCCCGGCATTTTCGTAGGTCGGCGGCTGTGTCGCACCGACAGATGTCCAGACACCTGGCACGACTTCAACGGGTTTCGAGTACAATTCTGATTCTGGATATCGGTCTGCATTAGTGTTAGCCAGGCTGCTAACACTAAATGACAATAGTAGTGCCAAAAGAGCTAGTCGTCGCATGTGATGGTCATCCTTCTCTGAGATAGGATAAAACATAGAGTTTCTATGCGTAGTCCATCATATTCTAAATGATTAATACTAAAAATAGGGCTTTCTACTTATGTCTTTCATTATATTGGCCATCTAGTCTAAAAGGTAAGTTCATACGTAAAATTACGACTTCGCATTCCCTCACTTTTCGCTTACTATGAGGATGCTTTAATACCGGTTATCGAAACGCCGTCATTCTACGTTATTTACTTAATGTATAACAGTGCCAATCTTTCCATAAAAAGTGAATGCTCACTTAAAATAATGTTCTGTCCGGTAATGACGCCGCACTTTGCCATGGAGGTACCGTGCTAACACACCGATAGTAAGGAGATAGATTATGTACTCTGACGAATCTAGAATTCTTGAAACGGTTCAAAGTATCAGTAGTTCAGTCGTTTCAGAAGATGCTGAAACCATCGACCGTCTTGCCCGCTGGCCTGAACGCAGTATCCGTAGTTTCCAAAAAGAAAGATTAGGCGGTCTCACTGTGCCTATCGAATATGGTGGCCTTGGTCAAGGCATTAAAATGCTGGCGAAAGTGTGTGAAATTATCGGTCAACACTGTACTAACACTGCCCTTTGTTACGGTATGCATGCTGTCGGCAGTGCCGTCATTGCTTCAAAAGCCACTGCTTATCAGCAAGAAAAGTACCTGACACCTATTTGTGAAGGTAGACATTTAACCAGTATTGCCCTGAACGAAGCAGGATCTGGCTCACAGTTTTATTTGCCACAAACGCGGATGCAGTATCACTCGAAATCTGAATACAATATCAATGGTGCTAAGTCTTTGGTCATCAACGGTGGGCAAGCAGACTCTTATATTATCTCGGCTGTTGCTGAGGGTTCGGATACACCCGGGGAGCAATTTAACTGCTTAATGGTTAATGCAGATGCGCCGGGTATCCAATGGGGCGAACATTGGGATGGTTTAGGACTACGCGGTAATGATACTCGTGACTTGTTTCTCGATCGTCTCAAGGTTTCAGATGCCGATGTGTTGGGGCAATTTGGTGACCAAATTTGGTATGTTTTTAATATCATTACACCCTATTTCTTAACGGTCATGGCAGGGACTTATTTAGGCATTGCACGCGCTGCTATCAACGAGGTGACAAATCACATTAAAAACCGTGAACTTTCATTTAATGGACGTGCTTTAGCTTCGTCATCTGTTATTCAATACCAATTAGGCTGTTTATGGGCTAAATATGCCCGCTCTCGTGCATTGGTTTATTATGCAACAGAATGTTACGATATGGATCAAGATGATGCGCTAATCGACCTATTTTCAGCCAAAGCTGAAGTCGCTGATGCGGTTATCGAAATTGTCAATGAATCAATGACGCTCTGCGGTAGCCATGCTTACCAAGAAGGGTCAATATTAGATCGCTTGTTAAGAGATGCTCGCGCAGCTCACGTCATGACACCCACAACGGATATATTAAGGATTTGGACCGGTCGCTCGATACTTGAGCAACCACTATTAGCAGATACATGAGTAGCAGAATATCATTACTTTCTACTGGTGAAGACCTACTTACTTATCTCAATACCAACCTCAGTGCAGGTGCATTTTTAGAGCACAATGACTTACCCAAAAACCTCTATAGCGCGCTAGAGCAAAGTTTCGGCGCACCTGACATTATTATTCTAGGGCTCAATGTTGAGGATCCTATTAGAACTGCAGAGCATATCTTAGTTTTACGACGTGATATTAAGATTGTCATTCTTTGTAAGAGTGGACGACAAAACATCCTACAAAAAGCCATTCAATTTTCACCTTTTTTGAGCTCTGATGTTATTTCCTTTGAATATAAAAGCCATTCGGGCCTGAGAAAAAAACTACAAACATTGGTTGATAGTGTTGAGAAACAGCGGCTTTATCGTTCAGCTATTGAAGTTGTCGAAAAAGAAAGAATCTCGATTGCACCAACCCGTCCGTTGGTTGCCAACTATCTCGATAAATTATTAGACAAAATTCCTATTGGGATCTTGAATCTAGACTCCCATGGCCGAATTCTAAACTTGAACCGAAGTGCCCAAAGTTTACTTCGCCGTAGTGAACGCGCCTTGGTCAATACTGAACTGCATAGTCTCTTTTCTAGCCACGATACTGAGCATATTCAGACTTTAGCGCACAACGCCTTAATTGGCGAGGAAAAAAATCATTCTATTGTCGTTTCACTCAATTCTCTCGAATCAAAGTGTTATATCGAAATCAGTATATCTCTGTTAGCAATTAATACTGCTGAGCCGATTTTAACGGCCATTTTACAAGAAGTGACGGATAGGATGCTCGAAGAAATCAAACGGAAAAAAGCGGAGAAAGCATTACAAGCCAGTGAACAGCAGTTACGATTAGTCATCGATGCTATTCCCGAGCTGATCGCCTATGTTGATGCTGATCTTGCTTACCAGTTTAATAATAAAGCCTTCGAAAAGTGGTTCGGTTTCTCTCGCCATGAAATCAAGGGTAAAAAGATTTGGCAGGTCATTGGTGAGCGACCCTATTCTGTTATCACGCCTTATATCAAAGAGGTTATGTCAGGTAAAGTCATCACTTTCGAAGAAAAACTGAATTACCCTTACCGCGGTGATGTTTATATTCGTAGCTCTTATGTGCCAAACTTTTCAGACTCTGGCAAAGTCATTGGCTTTTTCTTACTCACAGCAGATATTACCCAGTCGAAAAATGAGGAGGAAGGGAAGCTCAAACATATGCTTGAAGCTGCTCATGCCTCACGGATCATTACCATTGGTGAAATGAGCACCCAATTGGCCCATGAAATTTCCCAACCCTTGGCTTCGATTGGTGCCTACAGTAGTGCATGTATTCGTCTGATCGAAAAAGACCGGACTGATACGGAAGAGCTTTATTCTGCTTTTAAAAACATTTCAACGCAGGCTATTCGCGCCCAAGCAATCATGCATGAACTGCGGAACTTCGTGAAAAATGACAGCTCTCGCAAGCCGGTCTCAATTAACGATTTAGTGCAGAATGCCATTCGTTTTTTACAGATTGAAATTAGAGATAACAAACCAGGTTTGAGCCTAAACTTAGCAGATGACTTACCACTCATTGAGGCCGACCAGATTTTGATTGAGCAGGTTATCGTTAACTTGGTCAAAAATGCGATGGAAGCAATGCAAGTTCTCAACCAGAAAGAACGTCGTTTGACTATTGAAACCAATGTATGTCAGGATTCAGGCATCCTTGTTTCGGTAAAAGATAGCGGCCCAGGCATTACTGACTATGAAGCCAGTAAGATTTTTGAGCCCTTTTACACGACAAAGCCTGAAGGAATGGGAATGGGCTTAGCTATTATCCGATCCATTGTTGATTCACACCGTGGTGAATTAGAGGTTCTCGCAAATGAAGATAGCGGCACAACATTTCACTTTACCCTACCAGGCAGTCCGGACGACTAGGCTATACCATGAATAATATTTACATCGTCGACGATGAGGCCGCACTGAGAGACTCGCTTAGTATGTTACTACGAGCGGAGGATTTTAATACTGAACAATTTGCCACTCCCGCTGCTTTTTTAGAGCAAGTTGATAACCTCCCTGAAGGTCTGCTCATTCTCGACTTATGGATGCCTGGCATGTCGGGCATTGATGTGATTCATGAGTTAAACCGCCGCGGTATTACTTTTCCTATTATTTGTATTACCGGTCATGGTGATGTCAGTACGGCAGTTCAAGCCATTAAGTCAGGTGCCGCAGACTTTTTTGAAAAGCCCTTTGATTCAACGCAATTAATCGAGCGTATCAAACACTGTTTACAAGATCAGCAGAATCAAAGACAACTTGATGTCTTTACATCTCGGGCTAAAGAAATTGTGTCTAAGTTAACCCCACGTGAGGATGAGGTTTTACAAGGGCTTGTCCAAGGCTTACGCAATAAACAAATTGCTTACAATATGGGTATCAGTATCCGTACGGTTGAACTCCATCGCGTCCATGTGATGGATAAGCTCGAAGCAAAATCACTCTCCGACGTCTTAAAGATAGCGATTGCCGCTGACTACGACAATATCAAACTCTAAAATAGCGTTTCTATCATTTCGTGTAGTAATGAGACGGTTTCTGGATCGTCGGTTAACACATCTGCAATGCCACAACGGCATGCTATTTTAGGCTCAAAACCGCGGTTGATTAACTTCGCTGCATGCACCAATAAGCGCGTACTCGCACCTTCATCAAGCCCATTCCCTACTAGGTTTCTTGTCATTCCTGCTAGCTTGACTAAACCTTCGCAAACGGTTAATTCTAGCCCTGCTTCTTGATTGACAATTTTTGCTTCGACATCTTCAGCAGGATAACTAAAGTCGATTGAGATAAAACGTTGTCTGGTGCTCGGCTTTAAGTCCTTCACTGCACTTTGATAGCCCGGGTTATAGGACATAGCCAGACAAAATTCTGGTGGCGCTTGTAATAACTGGCCTAACTTCTCTATCGGTAATATTCTACGATCATCACATAAAGGATGGATAACAACGGTCGTGTCCTTGCGCGCTTCGACAATCTCATCTAAATAACAGATACAGCCATTTCTCACAGCTGTGGTCAACGGACCGTCTTGCCAAATGGTCGAATCATTTTGAATTAAATACCGCCCAACTAGATCGGCTGTTGTTAAATCATCATGACAAGAGACTGTTATCAAAGGTCGTTTGATATACCAACTCATATATTCCATAAAACGTGTCTTACCACAACCTGTCGGACCTTTCAGTAAGACGGGAATATTTTCTGCCAGTGCGATATTGAAAATTTCTACCTCATTTGTCGTTGGCAAATAGTAAGGTTCATCTTTGATATAATATTTTGAGTTTTCGATGATATTTTCGGAAGTCATATTTATGTCGTCAGTTGTTTATAGATAGTAGAAATTTGTATTGGTAATTGGGCAATGTCCGTAATCAATTGATAACCGCTTGATCCCAGCATATACGGCAGGTAGTCCATACCTTCCTTATCAAAGGTTAATACAAATGGTTTGAGTGATAATGCTTTTGCTTCATTTAAAGCCAATCGTGTATCTTCTACACCATATTGACCACGATAACTGTCCACATCATCTGGACGACCATCGGTTAATACGAATAAAATCCGTGTTTTTGCAGTCGTCTTACCCAACAACATACTCAAGTGCCTAATCGCGGCTCCCATTCGAGTATATTGATCAGGCTTCATTGAGAAAATCCGCGATTTAACTGATTTGGTATAATTTTCGCCGAAGGTCTTCACGGGGTAAATCCGACAGTTACTTCGACCTGAACCTGAGAAACCATATACCGCATACTGGTCGCCCATTCGAGCCAGCGTCTTGCATAACAGCCAAGTCGACTGTTTTATCATATTGTTTTTCCAACCAGTTGTCGAGCCACTGAGGTCGACCGCAAACATAATAGCAACATCGCGATTGTTGGTATTATTCTCTATATATACGTTCTGGTAATCATCAGCATCTTTACCTTTACTTGATCTGGCTGAAATCCAAGCATCGATATCAATCTCATCACCATCACTTTGGGCCCGTATAAACTTTTGGTCATTGACAAGCTGATCGAAGGTTTTCCTAATGCGATGTTCAGCATGCCGTAGCGCCTCCATATTATCAATCGCCATATCTTCCACGGCATCTCCATCGACTGTCTCTTTTAGACGACACCAATCTTTACGGTATTTCTTAAGAGAGGTATCCCACTCCTTATAGTAGAACACGCCTTTCTCATGATGTTTTGTCGTATGCTGATCATCCTGAACACCACCTGATGAATCAGGAATCCAACCTGGTGGTGGTCTTTTAAGAATACTCTCGCCTTTGCTATCTTTAAGTGATCTTAAATAGCCACGCGTGGCTGTTCTAGGATCCCCGGTTGTGTCTAATGTTTTTTCATCAACATCAGTTGTCGGGTTCAATATCAAAGGCGCCTCGCGCTCACCAATTAACTTTTGTGCCTGTGCCATTAAATCTAACTGAAAACTCGACTGATAGATTAAATCGGGCAGAACATGGCTTGTCTCTAATAAAGACGCCGTTAGCTGCAACGTTGCTTGGACTGACTTGATATCAGCATTGTCGAAAATATTTTCTGGGTAGTCTGTCTCAGAACTTTGATGTAACAACACCGTATCCCGCCATAAACCAGGAAACTCATGCTTTATATATTGATCTATTCTCAATGTCTCTATCATAGAAAACACCTTTAAATAGTCATCACCATGATGACGAACACCTTCATTAAGCGTGCTTAAAGCTTGTGCACTCTGACAATGAATTTGTCCTAATAATTGAAATGTCAGGACCTTGTATAAACGATGGTTGTCTTCGTAGTTGTTGAAGTGGGCAATACTCGTCGGCAGATAGAGCACCTCATTATCGGTATAGCTCATTAGCTTATTTTCAGCTGATAGCTCACCTTCAACAATCGGCAACTCTGACTTATGAATGCTATAGACTAACTTTTCTAAGGTATAGGTTAAATCACATAGATAAGCTGTATTGGTATCTCGTTCAGTGGTATAGTCATAATAGTTTCTAATCTGCTCTGATGCACCATCATCATCACCGGCTACTAACCTTTGCTTAATCACCAGCAGCCAACGTACGTATTGCTTTTGCTCCATCTGGACCAAAGCTGTCGACGCAACAGTCAAAAACTCATTGGCATGATCGTAAGATAAGTCGGACAGTTCAGAGCTTTGGTTGAAAATAAACAACTGCAGTGGATGACTTAATCTAGCCATTTGATTGGCGTAATCCATTAATGGTAGGCCTGAGCCCTGACCCATGACCAACTCTAAACGAATTAAGAGTTCAGTCGTACTCATGCCACCCGAAGAACCTGTTTGTTTAGACTCTAAGGATCCACCTTTCCGAGAAAGTGACAAATTCCTCATATTAGACGCGTCTAATTTTTCCAGTAGACGTGAAAAAAGCCCCATAGTTTTGTCACCCCCGTTTAAAAGTTAGCTAAGTGTGGCATAGCAGTAACTCTATAAGATATAGGGTTTATACGTACTTATATTGTTAACTGAAGACGTTCAATGTAGGCAGCAGTACTTATTTGAGGCTATTTGCTTTTAATAAACAAACACTTTAATCGACCACATCAGAAAGACAGATAATGTATTGTTATTAAAAGACATTTTTTCGCTAGGGATTTATACGTATTTCCAAAATTACCACGGATCACATAGAGTGGTGCCCTAGTTGGAACATTTCGGCTAAGAAGCTGTGGCTAGAACTAGCTTACAGACTTAAATTTGTAACAATATAATTACAACAATGCTTTAATTTTAAGGGGTATTTTTACCATGAAAAAGCTTTTGATTAACATCCGGTATTGGCTGGCGCCAATACTAATTTTAGTGACGCTGCTAAGCATCGTCATGGGTGGTATGTTTGTTTGGGTCGGCGTCGTATTATTTGGTGTCGGTATCATCCTTGATACTATTAC